>VYZT01013344.1:15057-31216 GCA_013400735.1 Pomatostomus ruficeps | reverse complement strand
CTATATCTATATCTATTATTATATATATTTTATGTATCTATACATATAATAATTATATATAATTATATAATAGATATAATATATATTATATATATAATATGTTATATATATATAATATATATATTGTATTGTGTGTCTCTGTACATTTGCACACCCCCCATTGAGTAATTTATGTTATACACATCTCTTTCTCCCTAATCCCTATACGTTATATATATATTTATATATGTTTATATATATTTATGTTATACATTTTAAGCCAACGTGTTCTTCCAGCTGGAGGGAGGACAGGGAATTCCCCCAACCCTCCGCAGGCCCAGCTGTCTGTATCCAGCAGGGTGTTTTGGCTGCCCCTCTCCTCACCCATTTTTGCCTGGAAATGCAGCTGCACTTCCTTCCTCATCCAGAAGCACCATGAGTGGGCAAAGCCCGTGGGCTGCATTCCAGGGGCACCGTGGCTGCAGCTGAGGAATGAAGGAGACTCCCCTTTTCAAACCCTCATAAATGGGACTCCCCATCTTTAAGAAACAACCAACAATTCCGAATGACTGTACAGCTTAACTGTCAGGTGAGAAGGGAGCAAATCTCCCACGGGAGAAAAAATTTTATTCCTGTTTTAGCTCTGAGCTGGCACCGCTGGCACGGAATTCTTTCATGGCTTCACAGATTTTCCTGGATATACGGATGGTGTCGGGCAGGACCGAGAGACTCACGGCTGTCTGCAGGAATGGATGCTGCCCAAAAGGAAAAAACAACAACCCAAAACCATTACTTTCCAAAGCCAGTTTCTCCCAAGATGAAGCAGGATTCCTCTGGTTACCAGAAATACACATACATAGGACTGAGGGGACCTCAGTTTTCATATTCAGGACCTTGCTAGCAGAGGCAAACATGGCCCAGCAATCCCATTAATCCATTTATCCAGGTGTCCTCAAATTGCTGGGGCTTTGGCCCTGCCAGCGCTCTGGGAATGCCACTTTCTGTCTCAGGGCTTTTTTCCATTTCAGGAAACTCAAAGGACTCACTTGGGTTTCTTTTTTCTAAAGGCTGGGGCTGCTTCAGTTGTCAAAAAAGATGAGTGCAAGCTGCTCCTCAGGGAACTCCAGTATCCCCAAGAAATGTCAATCCTAGAAGGATTTAGGCCCGTGCTGTTCTGAAGAGGTGCAGGTTTTCAGCACCATGACAATAACAGCCCTCTCACAGCCAAACCTCTGCCTGGGGCTGGGTTCCTCCTCCTCCAACCCCCTTTTGGGTCTCTGGACCTGGCACCATCCTACTGCAGTTCTCTCGCCCCAGCTAAAAGTGAATGGACTCCCAAAGTACAACCCAGAAATGACCAGGGGGTGGATGGAGCACCTTTCCTGTGAGGAAAGGCCCAGAGAACTGGGATTGTTCAGCCTGGAGAAGAGAAGGTCCTGGGGAGACCTTACTGCAGCCTTTCAAAACTTCAAGGGGATCCACTTGCAAAGGGACCAAGGGTAGTGGTTTTAAACTAAAAGAGGAGAGATTCAGGTTAGATCTAAGAAATTGTTTATGCTGAGGGTGGTGGAACACTGGCACAGGTTGCCTGGAGAGGTGGTGGATGCCCCATCCCTGAAAACACCCGAAGCTGGGTCAGACAGGGCTCTGAGCAGCCTGATTGGGTTGATGATGTCCCCCTCATTGCAGGGAGGTAGGACCAGACAGAATTTAAAGGTCCTTTCCAAGCCAAATTCTGTGATTCTGCTTTGAAAAGCAGCAGGAGTGTGGATTAACAGGAGAGGAGGGCCCCTGGTGCCTGGGGGCTGAGCTGGGCAGGATTCCCCCGCAGCCACGGGCCCGTTACCTCCAGGAGCTCCCGGGCTGTCCAGCGCACGCTGGGGTCGGTGTCCAGGCAGGAGTGCAGGAAGGCGTGGAACAGCACCGACATCCTGCTGGGCATCCGCAGCGGCGGGTACCTGCTCCGGGCTATCAGCCGCTGAGCCTGCGGACACAGGGGCAGTCACTGACCATCCCCGGGCTGAGCAGCTCCCCTGCAGGCCCCTCCCGGCGTCCTGACAGCTCCTGAGGCCGCTCCAGGGGCCTGGTCAGCGTTGGAGGGTGAGGAAGAAGGGAATTCTCAGCCTCCAGAGCAGTGATGGTAACAAGCCTGAGGGCAGCCCAGCTGGTCAGAGTGTGGCGCTGGGAACATCAATCCCCACGTGGGCTGTTCACTTTAGAGCTGGACTGGGATCCTTGTGGCTCCCTCCCAAATCAGAATGTTCTGGGATCTGGAAATTATTCTCTTCTTCTGTTTTTGCTGCCTTATACAAAGCAAAGGCAACCCAAAAGTGCTCTTCCCAGAAAAGCCAGGAGACTTTTTCAAAAAGAGTGGAAGACTGAAGTCTCCAGAACTGCTGTCTTCCTCAGGGATTAACTGTGCAGTGTTTAACTTGGTTTCAGCTCAGAGTCACGAGGTTTTATCCTGACATGCATTCTTCCACTATTCCTTGCTCATTTGGTGTAAGACTGATCATTTCATTTTAAGGAATTAGGATATAAAACCAAAAACTTCAAAATGTGTTTAACACAAGTAGCTTTGTTAAAATATACTTTCAGAATTTTTTTATAATTATGGCATCACTAGAACCAGTGACACTCCCTGAAAGGCACTGGTCAGGGTTTGAAAAGCCTTCTGCAGATACACTTGTAATGCTTTTCATAAAACTTCCCAGCTGGAGAAACTTGCTGCTGTCATCCAGAGCCCAGGGAGAGATCAGACAGAGCAGGAGGAATTCCAGCAGTGCTGGAGGCCAAAATGGCACATTTTTGCCCTGGCACGTGTCACTTCTCCGACGAGGTGTTCTGCAGGGCCATTTCTAGAAGTGGGCCTTGGTGGGGCTGTTTCAGGCTGATCTGAGAGGGATTTTGGCTCACGGGAGACAAAACACGGCACAGAGTGGAAAGAGAGGGGTGTCTGGGAGTGTCTGCACCTTACCTGGACAGGGCTTTCCTGGAAGTAGGGAGGTTGTCCCTCCAGCATTTCAATGGCCACGATCCCAAGTGCCCAGATGTCCACCTGGGTGTCGTATTCCTCTCTCTTCAGAACTTCTGGTGCTACCCAGTATGGAGAGCCGAGCACCGTGCACCGCGTGCTGCGCTCCGGGGTCAGCTGAGCGCACAGGCCAAAGTCAGCTGAGGAGGAAA
This sequence comes from Pomatostomus ruficeps, assembly GCA_013400735.1. Classification (NCBI taxonomy): domain Eukaryota; kingdom Metazoa; phylum Chordata; class Aves; order Passeriformes; family Timaliidae; genus Pomatostomus; species Pomatostomus ruficeps. The sequence continues at coordinate 28,051 of VYZT01013344.1, read as the reverse complement.
ACAAAAATACTCTCAAAACCAGCTTGAACCATGAAACCAAGCACAAGAATTCCCCACTCAAAGTCTGAGAACACGGGCACGCTGTGCCTCACCAAGAATACCTACTCAGTTTCACAGATCCGTCCATCCCGAGAAGAATATTGTCACTTTTGACATCTCTGTGGATCACGTTCTTTGAATGAAGGAAATCCAGGGCTTTGAGGCACTGGGACAAAAAGCCCGTGAAGGTAAAAATTAATTAACCTCATTTCATCACACAAGGAAATGGCTCTAACAGACTGAATTTCTAGGTGAAACACCAATTGCTGATATGGACTGTCCGTTCCAAACCCAGCCAGAACGGCTGCAGGGGCTGTGCTCTCTCCATCCAGGTGACAAAGAAGGGTTTGTCAAAAAGATAAACACCTCTCCCTTCATGATGAAGTGGATCATTTTTGTGGGGGAGCTGCATGACAAAGGTTTCATGTTGGCCTCAGGGGCAGACTTGGAAGTAGCCCATCAGTCGCTTTCAGAAGCAAACACCATTCGGGGTGCAATGCTCCCCTTTCACGCTGAGGACTCTGAGAAGTGAGTCCCTGTTTTAATCTGCTGTTGGTCTAAAATTCTGCCACCAGCACGTTTGCTTTCACAGTGCAGCCATGCTCCAGTTTAAAGAGGCAAAGTTTAGAACGTTAAGTAAAATAAAGCTAAATTAAAAAAGAGAGTGCAACAACAGTGTATGAGTGCAATAACAGAGCATAAGAAATGCAGTTATGCTGGCAGGCAGCTCACTTAGATGCTGTTTTATTCTACATCTCATAACAGCAGCACTGAAACAGCTCTGAACATGAAGTTGCTCCTGTCCCACCCCGTCCAGGTGCCTCACCTCCCTGCTGATAGCAGCTATCATTCCTTCCTCTATGTAGACTCGGCTGAGAACGCTGGTCAAAGTGCCTCCATCCACATACTCCATCACCAGCCACAGGTCTTCATCAACCAGGTAGCTGGGAGGAGAAAACAGGGGCATGGGGGTGAATGCGCACAGCCAAATCACCTCGTGGGAAAGGCTGCAAGGGAGTTCTGCTGCCAGGTCACCTGCAAATGGCGGCAGAATAAAATGGAGACACATTCCCTGTAGGCTACAGAGTACTTGGAATCGTTCGGTCTAAATAAGAAAGGCAAATCCATGTAAAAGGAGGTGCCTCAGATGGCAAACAAGAGAGAAATAGAGTTTAGTAACAGCAGAGATCAGTCTGGAACTGGGACACTCACCATCAACTGATTCATTATCCTGTCAGTTCCATCACTCACTCCAGGAGCAAGGCAGCACAACTCCCAGAGTTATCCATGGGAGGAGGCTGTGCACCTCTGAGGACAGATGTTGGCTGATCATTTGAAAAACATTGCATAAAGTACAGTCAGAAACAGAAAAAATCTATCCAAAACCTGGCAAATTATGTGGTTCTGCAAAGGAGAATTTAGTCTTCCTGGCTTCCAAAGTAATGAAAAATGGTGGGAACAGGCCAAGGGAGGTAATTTCTGTGATGGTTTATCAGCACTTATTGTTAAGGCACAGAAAATATGATCAACTTGAAAAAAACAAATCCTGGGGCAACGTGGAGGTAATGAACTGACAGGCTGGTGTTTTAGTAAGACAAGGCACACCCAGGTTTCTGAAAAGGGGTTTCCAACTGTGTATGCCAGAAGAGATTAATGGAGAGCCAGTGGCATCCCCCCCCATCCACTGGAGATGAAGAGAGAAATAAGAAAGAGTTCCATGTTCTGCCAGTGCCTAAAGAGGGGTTTTCACCTTTGGCTTGCGGTGTGGGAAGAAGCATTCCCATGACAGCAGAAGCACTCACCTGTCGATGTAGTTGACGATATTGGGGTGCCTGTTTTCCTTCATGACCCGAATCTCGTTGACAACGAGCTCCTTTCTGCTCCGTTTGCGCAGCGGCATCTTCTTTAAGGCCACCTGAAGGGGAATTGGAGAGCACGGGCTCGAAAGGAGCTGCTGCAGGGGAGCACAGCGACCAGGGACAGGGTGGTTTTGGGGTGAGGGGGCTGGGCTGTGCCACACTGCCCTGGGAGCTTCTTATCGACACCAGAGCTCAGCAAGGGACAGGACAACAGCTGATTGCTCCACTTGCTTGGGTGCCTTCAGATTTGGCTTTTGTGTTTTTTGGACCCTGTGCTGCTTTGGTGGAAACCTAAAATTCCATAGAGTCTGTGAGCTTCTGTTCTCCCATTCTAGTTAGACACAACAAATCTTCTCTGGGCTTGGACTCAAGGACACCTCATTGTTCCAGGCCCTGAAAATTGTAAACTGAGGCTCTGGGAGGGGGGACAGACTTGGGGTAAATTCCATCATCACCTGAAATTGTAATTAGAGAATTAACCCTGATCAGTAAATTGATCAAAACTGATAAAAGTGTAAAAAACTCATGACCCGGGGTCCATCTTGGGTGTGGCCTCTCCCGGAGAGGCTCTGACTGCCCGAGGAGTCCCTGTTGAAGGCCCTGCAATAAATCCCCATTTTATTCTCTTCATCCTGTCTGGCCTCTGTTCTAGGCAGCCTCTGATCAGGCATCAGCTTGAGTGCCACATACAGGACACTTGCCAGGGACATTTTGCCTTGTAAACTCTGGAGAAATGGTCCTTAAACTATCTCACAGAGCTCCGATTCGTCCCCAATGGCCTCAGTTTGCCACCTCTGTTATTATTATTCACACAGGTTTTGCAAGCAGGATTTTGTGACTGTGAAAATATTTCAAAACAGCTGGGAGTCCTTCAGCAGTTCTGTGGGGTTTGGTCATTATTTCAGCAGCTGCTGCTGGTCTTGGTTGCATAACAAAGCAAGCACATGATGGATAAAATCCCACCCTGAAAGACCACAACAGTTAAACAGAGAAAAAATACAATCCCCGAACTTTCTAACTTCTTGAGCTTTGATTTTGCTCCTCCAAAGAGCGTTCTTTACCACAGTTTAGATTTGCAATTATTTTCTGGGTTTCTAAAGAAATAACCCATTCTAGGGTGTTTTAATCCTTAATTATGTCCTTCTGTGGACGATCCCACTGCCCCTCTTGCATTCTTTCTGAGTAAGAACAAAGTCTGTCCAAGATGTGTTTTGCAGGCTGGCACTGGGCTGTGCTTGAGGAGCAGCCTGAGCAGGGAAGCTCCCCTGGGCACCCGAAGCTCCAGCAGAGCTCGGAGCAGGGGGAAGCCCTGCGGAGCTGCTGGGCGTGCAGGGGGTGTTGGCACTCACCACATCTCCTGTGGCTGGGTCGATGGCTTTGTAGACAGTCCCAAAACCCCTGGAAACATGACAGTGGAGAAGAAAAGAGAAACAGTTTAGGTGAAAGCCAGCTCAGACAGGAGATCCCTGCAGCCTGCAGTGTTCTAAAACACCTCAGTTCATCTATTCTTCAAAGAGCAGCCCAGCAGCCTCTGCCATGCAGGGCATCCAGGAGAAAACTGAGGCCCGGCTTGAAGAAAAAGAGCTGGTGCACAGGTCTTCAAAAGCTAAGGGCAGGGGGAGGGTGTGACTATGAAAACTGGAAGATAATATATTTAATTCTTCTTTCATTTTGCCTTGTTGTGTTGGAGTTTTTCCCTTCTTTTTGTGTCTGTGTATTTTTTTCTCAGGGAATGCATGCTGCAGCCTACACAGGGTGGGCTTTCGTGTGACAGTGTGAGAGTTTATTATTCCACCTCTGGTTACAGTTCTAAATTATGTAGTTATAATCCAGATTACCATATATTTTTTAAGCAAAATATTTGAAATAAATGTTATTGAGAACTGTTATCTGACAGCTGTGGGGTGTCAAACAGGAACTCTTTTAGGCAATGAGGTTTGAGGGATGCTCCTTGTTGCAGGTGAGGCACTGCCAGCATCGAGTTTTCTTTGACAACACCTCCTGACCACAGTGATTAATTCTGATCTGTACTGAGAGCTGGGAGGATCTAAACCCAGTGGTTGATCATGTTTGGAGCTTGCCTGGCTCCCCCACAGCAGCAAAATGGTTTCGTGGTTTTGTTGAAGTAACTGGGATTGGACTTACCCTTGGCCAACTTGAACAAATCCCGTGTATTTCATCCTGGGGTCCCCCTCCTTCACAATGTCCCCTGAAAGACACAAAATGCAAGGTGCTCACTGCAAACAGAGGCACCACCTCCCAGCAGGGCCGAAATGCAGCCCCCCTGCCTGGCTGTGAGCCCCTCGTGGGCAGCAGCAGCAACAGAGGCAGCTCCACAGCACAGATGGCTCCACAGATTTTCTGATTTTCTCCAGCCCTTTGAGGAGTTACCTGGACAGGAAACCAGGCACGTGGAGAAACACTCACAGGAGACAGAAATCAGAAAAGACCAGGTACCAAAGCAAGAGTTTGTTTTCTACGGACTTTTAGGAGAGCTGGAACAACAGAGCCTTTATTTTCCTGGGAAGAAACACTTTGTGTGATTCAAAAAAAGGTTTGATATTTATGAAGGTTAAATGGACCCTGGGTTCTGGAATTAATTTTTAACAACAGGTGCAAAGTGTTTCCAGGAGAGGAGGGGATCTTCCCAACTTCCAGCAGTTTCCAAAAGATTGCCTTTAGGATTTTAAAGATCAGTATCTCATGTTATAATCAATAATGCTGGGGGTATTTTTTTCTGGACCCTCACCATGGATTACCAGTCCAAGTTCTGATGATGACCCTGCCTGTGCTGTTTGAAGAACCACACTGCTTCTCTTCAAGCTAATGGATTGCTGTGATGTATTTTTGCTCCAATGACTTGTCAGGAGACTAAAGAGGATTTAGGAACCCAAATATTCTGCTTGATTTGGCCATCAGCACTCAGGAGTTCAGGAGTTCATTCACTGACTCAAAGCCTTTTGCTGAACCAGAAACAATCTCTGCTTTTGCCTCCAGCGCAGATGGAAGCGCAGGGAAACCAAACCGAGTCTGAGCTCCCTGAGGAACACTCGGAGGAGCACTGGGTTCCTCTGTCCTTTGGCACAGCTGGGGCTAGGACACTCCCCACACACCCCACACTCCCCACACACCCCACACCCAGCCCAGGGCACGGCACACACGTACTCAGGCGCTCCAGCACCTCCACTGTGAGCTGGCATTTCTTCTGTGGCCGGACCCGGGGCTCATTCAGAGAGCTCATGCTGAGGCTGTCGGGCAGCAGAAATGTTTCTTCCTCAGCTCCTGCAGCTCCCAGCAGAGAGCTCGTGTGGATCTGCGAGGAGAAATCAGTTTAGGTCAGGCAGGGAGCTCGCAGGGATCCCCTGAGCTCGTATTTCAAACGCAAGCCCTCAGGAAGGTGCTGGCAGCCACATCCAGTGCTCTTAAATTGTTTTATGCTGCCCACCTCACAAACTGAATGAACAAAACCAAAAAGCTGGTTTTACACAAGTTCGTGGCCACTTTCATGTTCAATTTTCATGGAATTTCTCGAACGGTCTGTGCAGAGGGGCAGGTACGTGCAGGAGACAGTTTCTCCTGTATGCTGCCAGGGACACTGATGACTAAAAGAGGAATTCAGAACCAGTTTTCCAGGTGCCAGTGGCTGTGGTGGAGCTGTGCCATGGCAGGACTGCAGCCCTGAGCATCTCTGCTGTGAACAGCAGCTGCTGGCTGACCAGAACCTTGCAGCTCTGAGTTACACCCCTGGGAACCAAAGCTGGCACTTACCAAAGCCTTTTCTGCTGAGGCACCGGCCGCAGGTTCCTTGTCCACCTCCTCCTCATTATCCTCTTCTCCAGGAGGGGAAGCTGCCAGCAGAGGTTCTGGTGCCAGATTTGTGGCCTGGGGACAGCCGGTGACAGGAGTGAGTCTCCATTCTGCCCCCTGGGAGGTTTCATAGTTACACACAACTTTCAGCTGCTTTGGCATCACAAACTGACCGAGACATGCACCTGCAGCCTCAGTTCCCTGTTACACCAGTCACAGTACAATTTAAATCTCTATAAATTACATTTATAATAATATAAATTGTGGGGAGCTGAAACAGCCCCAGCTGCTGCTCTGCAGGGGCAGAACATTATATCGCATTGCCCCAAATTTGCTGTTTCTCAGCTGCTTTAAAGCTGAGGCCACTTAGAGACCTGAAGCAAATCCAAGGCACCGTTCCACACCTTCACATCTCACCGGTGCTCTATTTAAATTGTCATCCCTTGGCTCCAGTGGAAATCCCAGCGCGGGACATCCCACAGCATGCAGGGAGACCTGAGCTGGTAACCTGGGGACAACTTGGGGACATCCTGACAGTCTCAGCACTGCCATTGTCTCTGGAACACCCAGCACCTGCCAAGGTGTCCCTACCCATGGGAGGAGCTCTTGGGAGGGCTCTGGTGAGCCTCAAGCTTCCTCTGAAAAGTGTGTGTTATTAAAGACAAGGAAAGTGGCACCAAGTGAAAATCTGAAGTGATATTCAGAGGATTTCAAGTTGACTATTCACACTCTTTGCTGTGTACTCACAAACCCAGCATGAAGCTGCCTAACACTTGAAAATAAAGGCCAAAGCCCTGTTCAGTCATTTGCTATTTAATGCACTAACATTAACCCCAAGAAATGTGATCAATATTAACATGGATGTCATTCCTCCCTCTCTGGGATTGCTGTTGCAACCCAACTTTTATTAACATGGATAGTTACTTAAAACTTCCTTTCAGTGGTTCCAGTGAGTTACGTTATCCATTATAACCTTATTTATATGCAGCTATATATCCAGCCGTACTGAAGACAAATCATGAAATTTGACAGAAACAGGATTCTAAGTTGTTAAAACTAAATTAAAATGGGCTAATTAGACAGCACTGAAAATGGCTGTGAATTAGACATTCCACCATGGCTAAACCCAGCAATCTTCTGCTGCAAAACCAGACTTTCATCTGCTTAAAAAACAGAAAATGAGGAATCAACCAGGGATGCCTTTGCTGCTGCTGCAAAACCAGACGTGCATTTTTGCAGGCTGGCACGCTGCTGAAGCAGGCAAAGCTTCTCCACAGTTCTTAAACTCCAGGAATATCAAAGGTTCCTTTCCCACTCACCAAAGGATGGGCTGCCCTGCATCCACTGCGGCATAACTGGGAGATCTGATCTGCAGTGGGCAAGAGAAGAGGAGCCAGATGCTGTGAGAAAATTGCCTCTTGTGGGGGATCCCCCGTGGAACAAGTCAACCCAAATCAGACCATTTTCCTTTCACGACATCCCTCCAGGAACAACAGCTCTTTTCCACAGTAAGCAACAGAACAGGACAAAATACCAGATTAATCCTTTTCTACGGTTTTCGATTTTTTGTGCTGGTTCGCCAGTAAATAAAATAAATAGAAACTCAGTTAAGAAAATGTAAATTGTTCTTTAATAGTTAATGATTCTGCAGTGCCCAAGAGCTAGAGCAGTTGTTTTTTTTTTTTTTTCTGTTAATAGATTGCATATGTTGCTTTTCTTTAGCTTGCTGAAAATGTTGTTTCCCTAGAAAAGTTTCCCAAAATCCCCCTTTAGCCACATCAGTTTTATTCTGACACTGCACAGAAGCAGCTCCTGAGTTCAGGAGCAAACACTCTTGGGAAGTTACATTTCCTCACAAAGACCATTGCTATTTTAGCACACACTGTCGTTAGTCAAATCCTTTAATTGTGGGAAAAAACCCCACATTTTCCCTCAGTTCTGAAGATAACTGCACATTTTTTAGGAGAGCTTCTGAGCAGCTCTTCCAGTCTGCATTTTGGGAGTTGACTGAAGCAGCAAAGTGAGGGAATTAGAGACTCCCCAGACTGTCCTGTGTGGGGAATGGGAGCCTCTCAGGGTTCCCCACATTCCAAATGCTGCCCACATTGAGACACCCCATTTTCAGCAGAAGCGGCTGACAGGAGCTCTACCAATCCAACGGCACCTGACTGGCATTTTTGTTCCAAAATCAATTCAGTTCCTGAGGAAGAGCACAGGGAACACAGTGACTCTAGAGGCAGACATGCTGCACCTGGAGTGATGCCTGATGGTTTTTTTTTCTTTTTATCCCCTTTTTATCCATTTTTATCCCCTTTTTATCCATTTTTATCCCCTTTCCCTTTCCTTTTCCTTGTACCCTTCACAAACACTCCCTGTCCCTCAGCCCTACATGTGGAGAACCCTTGGGGGCTGAGATTGAGCTCAGCTTGGGGCTTCTCTGAGGGGAGCAGATGAAACATCCCGAGTGTCTCCAAAGCAGAGGCTCCAGCCTTGCCCGGAGCCTCCTCTCTGGAACAGGTTTGTTCAGCTGGGCTGGAGTCTCCCTTGGGGGGGTCATTAGAATGGGGGACAGTTCCCTCATTTGTTCAGTTCCTGATTGGGGATTTGAGGTCGATCTGCTCATTGCTGAGCTCCATCCCATTGGATCCGCGTTGTACCCGGGGGTGCTGCTCGGCTGTTCCCACCTGGGCCGAGTTGTGCCCCTGGGATCCCATTAACCCAAGGGAATGCCCTTTGCCCTGCGCTGCTGGGGCTGCCTCGGAGTTTTACCGGCCCTTAAGGCATCAAAGGAAGGACACTACTCACTCCGGAGATGAGCTGTCACCAGCCAGGGCTTGTCTGGACAGAAGTACATGGCGGATGTGACGGACAGGAGACTGCCCGCTGCCGCGCCGATTTGCCGGATCATTCCTGCAGAGCTGGGCTACAGCTGGCCCAGCAGCACAAGCCAGAGTCAGAGAAACCCCTGCTGGTCCGCAGGCAGCCCTCTGAGAACTCCTGGAGGAGAAGGATCCTCCTGGAATGGCAGGAGAAGGGAGGCATTGAGGATTCCTGGATTGTGGGAATGGTAGTGTCCTGTTGGCTCTGCGGGGTCTTGCCAGCCTTTCAGTGACACCCCGATGGTCCCTTGATGTCACAGTGGTGGCTGTTGTAGGGCCACGCTCTGTGGAATGGTTCCAGGCTGCTTCTTGACCAGCTGGATGTTGAATTTTGCTCTCATTCTGGAGCCTGACATCGCTTTCAGGCAGTGAGGTGCCAACCTTCCTCTGGATGTAAAGCTGCATGAAACTCTTTTGGAAACCACCTCTGCACTTCCACAGAGTAATGATTTAAGGCTTAGCTTGTTTTCCTGGTGATTCTTTGACTCTATAACAAAACTCTTCTCTATTGGTAGACAAAACAGTGACTTCAGGAGCTTTGCACTGGACTTTTGATGCTCAATAACACAAAACTCTTGCTGAAAGGATCTCTGCTGTCTCATTAAAGGGTGAACCCCACCCTGATTACAATTAATTTTCAGCACACTGGGGGGAAGGACTCTGCCCCTCAGCCCTCCCAGTCCCAACACTGCTGCTGAGGATTCCCCTGCCTGAGCTCCTGCAGGTCTCTGCTGTCAGTGCACAGAAAGCAGGACTTGGAGAACTCCCGATGCCCCTGCAGAAACGCCTTCCCTCGGGTTTGTGGGAAACCTGCAGGATCGGCTCCCTCAGCGGACATGAGCTCTTCAATCCTTCTCCTTTCCAATTTCTGTGTGCATGGAAGATGTGCTCGGGCTCTGAATAGCTTTTCTCTCTGCAACAATGGAATATCAGGGCCCTTTCAGAGCACAACTCATCCATTTCTCTCCCTTCCACTCTCTCATGAATTACTAATTTAAAGTGACTTAATATCTATTCTCTATTCCCCTTGGCTTTGCATATTTTAATTATGCCTCTTCCTAATCCTCATTTTCCCAGAACAGACTTAAATAACCTAAATTACCCCATCAGTAACTGTCTTTGATAGCTCAGTTATTGCAGCTAATTTGTCACTTTTGCCAAACATGCTATTTTTGAGGGGTTTTTACAATACCAAGTGATCACACGCTCTGTTTCACTAGCTTTTACCCACGAAGTGATCTGCTGCATGAGATGCCATCTCCATGAAAATTTGCTTTTTTTTTTTTTTACTACTGCTAAATCACTTCCTGGAGTATTTTAGTGACATTTTTGCAACAATGTCTTTGCAGCCTTATCTTGGAGTGCACGTGGAGGCAGTGGGGTTTTTGGGAAAATCCCTGTTTGTCTCTGCTCTGCCTGTGGACTGTTCCAGTTCGAAACAGAATGATGATAAATGTCCTTTGCCATTGATTTTTTTCTGCCAAAACACCCAGGCTTTGATATCCTTCCACACTGAAGCAAGAGTCAGATAAACCCAATATTCTTTTTCTCCCTTTTCCATATATGGGTGAACTTTTCTGATCATTTACAGAATTATTTCTGCCAGCCTTAGGATTCCATAGGTTTTCTCTGAGTCTGGATTCAGCCTTGCCAGGGGCAGACACCCCTCGTGCTGTGTGGAGCTGCTGCCACTTGGGGAAGCTCAGCATGCCCAGAATTCTTCAGGGGCTCAGCTCCCTTTGGTCCCTGCTGGAATGCAGGGGCTGAGATGGCACAACCATTATCAGAATGATAACAGCAGGGTGATGACAGGAGAAGGAAGGGCAGATGATGATTAAACCAGCAGGCAAAGTGCTGTCATCCTTTCTGGAACATGGCTTGAGCCATCTCCCCAGCAGGGGAAAGATGATCTTTAATGACAAGAAATTTCAATTTCAAATCTCCTTGGCAAAACATCCTGCCAGACAGCAGGACTTCTGCCCAGAGTGGGCTTGCTGGACAGAGGTGTCTCTTGGCCAATGTCCTCAGGCTCTGAGGGAAAAAACAAACTGGGGGGAGAGAGAATCAGGAGGAGGAAAAAAGGGCCACTGAACACAGCAAGTCCACATCCAGTCAAAAAGAAAATTTGTCAAAATACAACGTTTATCAAGAGAGGAACATCCACAGCTCTTTCGGCAGTGAGAGGGCATCTTTTGCCACTGGTCCCAGAGAGCTGCAGCCCACGGGCTCCTGGGAGTGGCTGCAGCCACAGGAAAAAGAGCCCCAGGTAGGTTAGAAAGCACCTGAAAAGAAAACAAGCTCACACTCATAGTTAATAATGCAGAAATTGGATCTGTCATATTATTTTAGGAGGCATGGAAAATGTAACCTTGGCTTTTTTATTAAGCTTTTCATCTGTCACTTTGAAGCAAACTTGTGAAGGGTGAAACAGCATTAACTTTCAGGAAATAGAGATTCCAGGGGCAGGGGACAGGCAGAGAGGGAGGGGCTGCAGGAGCAGTGACAAAGGCAGACTGCCAGGCACTGGGCACAGCCTCAGTGCCCGTCTCAGCTGGGTCCTTGTGTTTTCCCAGTTTGGAAAAAGCTCCTTGCAATCCCTCTTTCTCTGCTCCAAGCTGTGCCCAGCCCCAAGGCACTGACTGTCCTCAGCAAGAGCAGCAGTAAGGAATCTGAACCCAGGGCATCAAGAAAAACCAAACTGTCTAGACAAGAAATGCCAGCAGTGCAGGTGGAGCAGGATTTTGAGCTGCCCCAAGACTCTTGGACCACACTTCAGCATAAAATGTGGCACTGAAGCCATCAAAACAGAGAGCAAAGCGCAGAAGTGCCATGAGTCTCTGAGGAGTAGCGAGCAGAGCACTGCCTGTGGATTAGCCACAGAAACCACCAGAATTGCTCCAGGCCTGGGTTTCACTTTCCACCTGCCGAGCCAGGAGATTCATCCAGCTTCAAGCATGAAAGAGCACGTCATGTTTGCAGCGTGCCTTGCTTCAGCAGTGATCTTCTCATCCCTGGTGGTTTTCCTCCTCCATGAGCAGCCATCTGCTGTGAAATAGATTTGGGAAAAAAATTACTTAAATAACTAGCAGTCAGGAACAATTCCTTTTCCAGAATTTCATTTGGTGTCATCTGAACAGCTCTTTCCTTGCATATTGTCAACAAATTTGCTCATTTGTGCTTTCCCACTAGCAGAGTGCTATGTTTGGGGTGGCTTTACGGCTTTACTCTCCCCTGTGCGTGCAGCTGTCCAAGATTTGCTTTTACCCTCTGCCACACTCACACATCCCTCGCATCCGCACTGGGAACCACGTTCCTGCTGGGAAGGACGGGCCGGGACAGCCCAGGCAGTAGAGCTTCACCGGGTACCCTGAAGGTCCAACCCGACCGCGGCTCGGAGCTCTGAGTCCCCCCAGAACCAACTCAAGCGCTCCCCTCACGCTGCACACCCTGCTCCGGGCTCAACTCCCAGTTCCCATCCTTCTACACGCACAAGGGGAGCCCCCAGATCCTCCACACCCCGTCCCTACCGGCAGGGACAGCCCCCCGAAGGCGGACCCTCCCCGCTGCCCCCCTTGTCCCCCGCTGCCCTCACACGGCGGGACCCCGCTCCTCACCCGGAGCGGCCGCTCCCGTGTCACCCCCTCGGCTGCCCCCCAGCCCTCCCCTGCCACCACAGGGCCCCCTCCGCTGCATCCCCTCACGGCCCCCGCACCGCCCGGCCCCAGCAGCGGCCACAGCCGGGCCCACAGCAGCCCCGTCACTGCCGGAGCCCCGTCACCTGCTGCTGGGGTCGCCGCGCAGCTTCCTCCCGCTGAAACGGAGGATGCCTGAGCTGCCCGCCTCCTCCAGGGCCGAGAAGGAGAGGGTGAGGTGCGCGGGGACCACCAGCCCCGCCGCTCCGGTCCCTGTCCCCTTCCCCGTCCCCTGCCCGGCCGCCATCCTGGCACGACCCCAACCCGCCCCTCATCAACCACCGGAGGGGGCGTGGCCTCTGCCCGCGTCGGCCACTCCCACCAATCAGCGACGGGGGCGGGGCCTGGGGCGGGGCTTGCAGTGAGGCTGTGACCTGCGGGCCGCTAGGGGGCGCTGCCGGCCGGGATTGGGGGTCCCTCAGGGGGGAAGCGCGGGAACGGAACGGGGAGAGATCGGGATTAAGGGGACTGGGATTGGGGAGAGACTGGGATTGAGGGGACTGGGACTGGGGAGAGAGTGGGATCGGGGAGACTGGGATAAGGGAGACGGACTGGGGAGACACTGGGATTGGGGGGAGACTGGGATCAGGGAGAGAGCGGGATAGGGGAGAGACTGGGATCGAGGAGAGACTGGGATCGGGGAGAAACTGGGAGTGGGGGGGACTGGGATAGGGGAGAGACTGGGATTGGGGGGGAAACTGGGGGAGGGGAGAGGCTG
>VYZT01013344.1:0-12759 GCA_013400735.1 Pomatostomus ruficeps | reverse complement strand
GTGGACAGATCCCTGCTGGAATCCATGGACAGATCCCTGCTGGAATCAGTGGACAGATCCCTGCTGGAATCCATGGACAGATCCCTGCTGGATTCCGTGGACAGATCCCTGCTGGAATCCGTGGACAGATCCCTGCTGGAATCAGTGGACAGATCCCTGCTGGATTCCGTGGACAGATCCCTGCTGGATTCACTGCCCTCCAGGCGAGACCTGGGGCACAGTAATTACACAGCACATCTCTGATTGCCTTTGCTCCTACTGCTAATTGTTATTTCTCGGTTAGCTGAGTACTTCACAGAGAAGAAGAACATCATGTTGTGTTGCATTTTAAACCTTTCAAATTTTATTTATTTATTTATTTATTTGGGGTGTAATTTTTGTTCTTTTCCATTCTGGAAAAGAAAGGGCTGGCTGCTGGCAGTGAGATTTGTAGTGTCACACCTGAAGGAAGGGCTGCAGGAATAGCTGTGAGAATTCCAGCTGATGGAACAGATTTAGAAGGCGTGAAAAACCAATGTGGTATCAATCCATGCTGTTAAATAACCTTTCCTGGACATAGTTCGGGAAAAGAGTGTGGATACAGCAGGAGAACGTTCTGCTGGGCTCTGCTTTTCCACAAGAGGGCCCTGCCAGGGTGCCTGTGCTGCCAGCCCAGCTCAGCCCCACTGCAGAACAGCGGGGTGGCACAACCAAAACCCAGCCTGGACTGCATTCCATGGGTGGGGAAGCAGAAATCCACTTCCAGCATAATTCAGTATAATTCAGAATAATTCAGTATAATTCAGTATAAAGCTCTCATGAAGTCTGACAGTGTCTGGGTTCGATCCCCCTGTCCGTGCACCTGCCCTTCAACACCAGCCCCTGCTCCCTTCCCATATCTGCAGCCTCTCTGTCCCAAAAATCTGCTCTTGGCTGCTCTTTCTTTGCTCCCCTGTTTGCAGGCAAATTAAGTTCATTATATTCCATCCATTATCTGCAAAAAATGTTAAAGATTGACAAGTGCTTATGGTCCAAAAAAAGATTGGGAACCACTGAACAAGACATTCCACTCAAAATTCCTCCTAACCCCGACAATTTCATTCCGAATGGATCACTCTTTTTTTTTTTAATTGAACTGTTTAAACAAATTTAAACGCAGTTGTTAAGAATTTATGATTTATATTCCAGTCTTATGCTGCAGAAATGATATTGGGTTTGTTCTTTTTAAGGTTAAGGGGAGCATCCCAGGGATTTCCTGGCTGTCACAGAATTACAGAATCATAAAATATCCTGAGCTGGAAGGGACCCACAAGGAGCATCGAGTCCAACTCCTGGCTGCTCTTAGAATTTTCCTGTAACCACGGAATGGGACCACAAGAGGTCAACAGCGACCTGTAATGGCAAATATCTCTTATTTCTATGTATGAAATACATTCTAATAAAAACATCTAATCAGACTAGATTTTCTGGTTATTTTAGAGAAGATTTGCTATTGTTTATAGAAATAATGATAATAAGATTGTTAAAAATCTCTTTTTCTGAACACTTTTGAAGGGTGATGATCTGGCACTCGTTATTCAGTTTGCTTTTAAACAGAAAGGGAGTTATCAAAAATGGAATAAATTGTCTAGAAATGTATGTTTTCCTGAGATCATGATTGGTTTTGTTCATATAATAATAAAATAGGCCTACGTTCACCGTGTGAAATTTCTCACCATGGCCATTAATATGCAAATTTATTTCTCTATCTATATACATATAAAAAATACTTCACTGACATGTTAAAGTGGAACATTGACTTCCTTCTTAAAAATTGTATTTGCTGTGTTGGGCTAAGACTCCCCAGCTGATGTCCCTCTGGCAGCTTTTGTTGTAGCTGTTTGTGTCGATAGAAAGAAAACATTTACACATCCCCAGCATTCATTTTTTGGCACCGAAACTTCAGTCTGTGCAGCTGGAAATTGCATTTTTTCCCTTGTTTTTATCATTCTATGTCCCGGAATCGCTTTCTCCTTTCACAATTAGATGAAGACCTCAGAATTAGGGTGAAAAGGCTCAGTGAGGGTAACTCCCCAAGCTTTTTAACGGGCACTCCTTGTGTTTCTTGCTCACTGATGGAATCAGAGAACGGTTTGGGAAGGGACATTGAAGCTCATCCAGTTCCACCTTCCCCAATCCCAGGCTGCTCCAAACCTGGCCTGGGACACTCCCAGGGATGGGGCAGCCACAGCTCCTCGGGCAAACATTATAACAGCAAATAGAAAATAAAAAAATTTCTTGCAATTCTTTCCACCTGAATGACACAATTATCATAAATAATAATAATAATGAATAACTGAGGTGACAAGGAGTTGCTGCTGCATTTTTGCTCCTTTTGCATCCGCAGGTAACGCAGGAAGTTCCCCGTAAATTTTGACAAGGAAAACATTTTCCTGTGCACGCTTTGGGAAGCTTTAAAAACAGGGGGTGCCTTGAATAGAGAGAGTTCAATTAAAGGAAGTAATTTCCGACTATAATTGATAATTTTTAAGTAAATGTGGCCTTGTAACAGAATGCAGATGGGAAACCCACTCTGCAGCTGACCCCGGGCTGTGATGGAGAAACAAGCAGGAGGTGCAATACATTCTTTTAATTATTTTCACTGCTACAGTTGTTTGCTGTATAATACAGGTCAACGGGGGTTAGCCTGAAGCTTCTCCTAATATATTAGTAAATAAATTTGAACAGATTTTAATTTGCTAATGGAAAGGTCTGAGCCAGTTGCAAATAAGAGTGGAGCTACTTTGTCTCGCTCATTGCTATGCAACATGGCTGCTGCCAGCCATTCACACAAAATGTTACATTTCCATAAAGCACAATGCAATTTGTCACTGGGAAAGGGGCAAAAAACCCACAAAAAATAACAACAACAACAGCAAAACCCCAACTCTGTAAACTATGTTAAAGATAAATGTGTGTCACGGAGCAATCATCCTCCTGGAGCCATGGAATGTTGAACTCCTGCCCCTGCAGGCTTGCCAGAACATCCAGCACGGGATCTTGGTAATATTTCTATGTTTCAGGGAGAAATAAAAATAAGAGATGATATTTCCAGGGGATACAAATGAGACTGAGACTTTCGCTACGTCTCTCAATGGTTTCTGACCCTGTTCCAACTGAGCTTCCAGCGCTGCACCTTCCCACAACTGAAACACTGCACGACCTGCATGGGCTGCTTGCTTCTCACTCTTTTTCTGCTCATAATTACAATCCCTAGGGTGTTTTGGTTTGGGTTTTTGGGGTTTTTTACCTTTGTAAATATTTATAAACCTTCTCGTTTCGCAGATGCGGGAACAGAGGCACCCAGGTCTGTGCCTTGCCCAGATCGGGACCGGAATTGGGAAGCGAGGCAGTTTCCAAGCACTGCTTGGTTTCCTGCCTCCTGCACACAGCTTCGGGCAGCCCTGCTGCAAGCAGAGACCCTGAGCACCTTCGGGCCGTGCCAGCTGATGCCCAGGTACAGCCTGGCAGGGCTTTTAGCCCAGGAATTCCACCCCACCCCTTCCTTTCGCTGATTGTGCACCAGTCTTGAGCCTCAGCATTCCTTAAATCAGCCAATGCAGCTTCCCTCGTGTGCATTAATGGTGAGGTCGGCAGCTTCCTTGAAGGCTTCATCGATTTTCATTTGGAGATGGTTAGCAAAAGGCTGAGAGGAGAAAAAAGAATTCGTTTTTATTCGTGAGAGTGTAGTATTAGCAGAAGTAAGGAATTGAAACAACAGACAGAGAAAATAGTTCCATATTTGTAGTTGTTATTTTTCTTGATGCTTATAGGTTTAGGTTATTGGTAACCAATAGTAGTATATGGTAGTGAAATAATAGCCAATGGATCGATTGTAATCATTTAGCAACCAATAGATCTGTAAGGCGAATAATAACATATAAAACTATATAAAAGAGGCTGCTTCCCTGAATAAACGGGTTTTTTGCCCTTGTCTGAAGCACTGGCCGTGTTTGTGTTGTGTGTGGCCGCCGCAACAGCGGCACATCAATGGTTTAATCACTTTGACATCTCCCTCTCGGCTAAATTTTAAAAGTCAGGTTGCCTAATTCACTCTTTCCATGTGAAATAGATAAAAAATGAACAGAAATTCCGGGGTGATTGGAAGAACTGCCGTCACCGATGTATTCTGTAACAGGTTTCTGGTGGGGAGAAGGGGATGCTCGATGCAAACGCGCATTTGAGGGGTCATGCAAAGAGGTTCACACGTTGAAATCTCTGTCCTTAAACTGTATTCACCTTATCAGCCATCAACACTTGGCTGGCTCCAGGTTTCAAATCTCTCTCGGTTTTCTTGCTCTTTTTTTTTTTTCTTTTTTTTTTTTTTTTTTTTTTTTTTTTTTTTGTTGTGGGGTAGAGTTCTGTGCTCGGGTTTGGGTTTAATGACCTCCTGGTTTTAAATATTCTACCTGCCCAGATGCATGAGGCGACAGGAAAGGCTGTTAAAGTTTAAACCTTTGCCATTTTCACCTCTTCTTCCCTCTTTTGTGATGAAAGAAGTGGCACTCGATTTTAAAACGGACACAAATTAAGAAGCATCTAAGGATTAGTCCCTTAATTACAATAATCCTGAAAGGATTATTCAGAGATTGGCCCTTACTAAAGTTTTAAACTTAGCCATGCATTTTAAATCAGGCGCAGACTGATCTGTGGCCCAGCAACAAAAGCGAGGCTTCAGCCTTGAGCGTGTTTGCATAAATATATTTAGGCTGAGAAAATAGTCCACAATTCAGCTGCTGCTGCAGGTCCTGGTTGCTGCTGCTCAGCTGCTTGCCCGCTGAATCTCACGGCATTTTTGCCACTTTTCAGTAATTTGATGTTTTATTCCTGCAAAGCAACAGCCAGAAAGGGGAGCTCCCTGACTCCCCGGTGTGAGTTTTCAGGTAAATTCCTTTCTGCCATCCCGCAGCCTCGAGTGGGAGAAATGGGTAAAATCCTCAGGTTTTTTCTGGGCTTGTGGATTCCCCCATTCAGAGCTGCTTCTTTCTGTAACCCAGAAGTTAAAATATCTCACAAACCTTCTAAATGACAGTGACGATTTCACTTGCTGTCCCTGCCAGAAACATTCATAGAACTTTCATGAGCAATACACTTAATTAATTAAGATTACAGAAGCTCAACTCGCTATGACTCTTTTCATATTTTGGTCTGCAATTGTGAACAACTCTAATTTGACTGTTTCAGGGAGAGGGGGAGGGAGGAAGGGAAGGAAAGAAGGAAGCGCAGATGTTAAATTATCTTCTACTTTTTCCCTAAATTGTTGTGTAATCCTCAACGTTTACCTTGGCTCCTTCCAGAAGCAGCCAGAATACTGTGAAGTGGCTGTGAGGATAAGTCAAATAAAGAATATTTATCCATAATTCCACCCATTTTGTCCCAATGAATGAATAGTAAAATAATTAATAGCAATATTTAATTCTGCTGCCTCTTTGTCCTAAACAACTTTATTCTCATCCACATCTTTTATTCTGTCCAAATCTCATCCCAGTTACTCCTTGTTGCCAGTTCATTTCTTTTGTTACCTTCCATAGGGAATCTTTTTCCTGTATTAAGGAATAAAATCATTATGTCAAATTGGGGCTCAAGGGGTCAGAAGGGAAAGCTTCTCCCACAAGCAAAGGCTGAGGGAGTTGGGATTGTCCAGCCTGGAGAAGAGAAGGCTCTGGGGGGACCTTGGAGCAGCCAGAACTTTAATCAGAAAGATGGGGACAGACTTTTCAATTGGTCCTGTTGCAACAGAACAAGAGATAACAGTTTTAATCTAAGATAGGATAGATTTAATCTGGATCTAAGAAATGCATTTTTTACCATGAGGGTGGTGGGACAGTGGCACAGGCTGCCCAGAGAGGTGGTGGCTGCCCCATCCCTGGGAATATTGGGGCTCTGAGCAGCCCCGTGGGGTTCAGGATGTTCCTGCTTGCTGCTGGGGGTTGGACCAGGTGGAATTTAAAAGTCCCTCCCAGCCCAGCTCATTCCGAGGTTCCTGAGAACAGCTCAGTGCTTTGTCCTGCACAAAATGTTCCCAGACAGAGCGAGGGAACAGATAATCACAGCCAAGAGCCCCAAGATGGAAATGATGGAAATAATTCTCCTATCCAGATTAATGTTCTGCTGGGATTCTTCTCCTCTGCTGCCCCGTGTTGCAGCAGAGAAATTCCTGCTCTCATCGCCACCCAGGAATGTCTTTGCCTCCAAAGGAAATGGTCCTGTGCCTCTGTAGCTGCTGAATGCAGCTCCTGATGTTACAGAGCAGCTTAACCCGAGGGCTGTGCAGCCACAATTTTAATAACTCCATTGTACAGCAGCAGTTTGTGGTTTAGAGCATTTCCCATTTCCATTCCTTGGCAAAATTTATGGACAGATCCACCTGAAAGTTCCCAAAGTGTCACTGTCCCAGCTCAGCTCAGTAAAACTGCCCTGGGACAATTAAACACCACCAGGTCCTGAGGGGAGAAAAAATAATTTCAAAGTGTTATAAATTATGGTGTTAATAGCGATCCTGAGAGCTGTACCTCCCACGGAAACAAATCATTGTGTGATCAGAAGTTTTAATTGCTGGGCTTGGGAAATTCTGAACGCTGTGCCCATGCTCTGGTTCCACTGCAATCTCGATTCATTCCCTTCTGCTTTGATTTGCTCCTCTGAAAGCTCAAAAGAAGCCAAGGAGAGCAATAAAAATTAAAACCCAAAATCTACGCAGCCAAAACTCAAGGATTTAGGTTTTAACTGGGTTAATATTTTATTGCATCTTAGACAGCGGCTGAATATTTTGAGAATACGAACGATTCATTTGAAGATGTCCAACAGCAAATGCAACACTCTGAAAACTTTTTCCTGCATTATCCCACCATAAATACTGACCGGAAATAAAGCGATGAAACAGTGAAGTCATTTTTGTGAATATATCAAAATTTACTTATATTTTTGGCTAATTCACGGCGTAACAAAAGATTTTATGCAGGGTGATAAAAGAATTACCTTGGCTTATATTGCCCAAACCTTAAGAATGAAAGCAGTTGCTTTGGTAATAAGCTTAAAGCAAGTTCTTTTGAAAATTAGTTACACATGTCAGCTCCTTCTTTAGGCTAAGATTCCACTCATTGACACTTGAGATTAAGGAAGAATAATCCACACATCCACCAGGAAATCTGCATTCTAGGGAGCATTTCCCCGACATGCCGCAGGAATTTGGAGGAAGTATGTGGGAAAGGCAGCAAGCTCTCAAAAGCAAAGCTAATTTTAAAATTAATGTCTTTGAAAGCAAATCAATGCAATTCCTAAGGCTTTTAATGCATTTTTATGTATGTAAAAAATGAGTTGTGTGTATCTTTTCCTTATATAATTGAAGAAAAATACAATCTTAATAAAAAAATTACAATCTCACACTGCTTTCAAAATCAGATCACGCTAATGGCTCCTACTGTGGAAATGCTTTGCTTTCTGAAGCCAACACAGAGGCATTCAAATCACAAATTATTGTGATTATTTTTTGAAAAAAAGTAAGTACTTGAAGCACATTTAAAAAAAATTTATATGTTTAAAATATGTTACTTCATTTTAAGGAAATGATGTTGTGGGGTCAGTTTTTAAAACAATGAAAATTGACAGGGTTTTTTGTTGTTTTCTTTTTAATCAATCCTTTTTATATAAGATGTGGTTTTGCACCAAAACTATATTTATGGGTATAATTTGGAGAGCTTTGCTTCACCATGCAGTGGTTAACAGCAGGCTTGGGGTTTGTCTGCCCATCCATTTCCTGCAGGGAGGTTTTCAGGAGCGGGGCAGAGCTCGGGGAGCACATCCCACAGTGCAGATGTGGAAGGTCAGCGGTGATTTTAGGATTTGCTCATCTCTGCATCTGCTTGCAAGAATATTGGAACTGCAGCTGATCCTCCCCAGCGATCTCCTCCTGGGTTAAATGGAGATTTGGGGTTAAGGCTCAGTTATCTGTGTTTCTCCTGCTCAGCTGCTGTAAATCGGCTGATTCTGTGCCCACACTGCAAAAATTGTTATGAACAAGGAGTTCCAATAGAGGTAGAAAGTCTGCTCACATCTCCAGGGTGGGAAATCCTGGATGTCTGAAAGAGATGGAAGTGATGGTGGGAAATGGAAATGAGGACCGGGGTCTCGGAGGAGGGGAAGGTGTGGGATTTTAAACTGATTCTTCTCATCAATGAACATTTAGAAACGTGGAACGTCTGAGAGTTCTGCCTCAGTGTGAGATTTGCCTGAGCCGTGGGAGCAGGGAGTGAACTGAGGGCTTTTCCTGGGCCTTTTCCACCTTCTCAGGCAGCAGAGACCCCCCCCAGAACAGCTGGGGCTGGGAGGGACCCCTGGAGATGGACCAGACTGACCCCCCAGCACTCAGAGCCACCCAGAGCAGGGGACACAGGGACACCTCCAGGTGGGTTTGGGATGAATCCAGAGGCTCCACGACTCCCTAGTTCCTGTGCTCTGCCAACCTCCATGGGAAGAAGCTCATCCTTGTACTGATACCTGAGAGACGGAGGCTCCCTAGAACAGAGGCCAGGCAAGATGAAGAGAATAAAATGGGGATTTATTGCAGGGCCTTCAATAGGGACACCTCGGGCAGTCAGAGCCTCTCCAGGAGAGGCCACACCCAAGATGGATCCCAGGGCACGAGTTTGCTCCACTTGGATCAGTTTGGATCCATTCCCAGATCAGGGTTCATTCTCCAATGACAATTTCAGGGGATGATGGAATTGACCCCAAGTCTGTCCCCCCTTTTAGAGGCTCAGTTTCCATCTTTGGGGGCCTGGAACAACGAGGTGTCCTTGAGTGCAGCCTGGAGAGGATTTGTTGTGTCTGAGCAGGATGGGAGAACAGGAGCTCCCAGCCCATGGGGAGTTTGAGAGTTCCACACTAAAGCAGTGCAGGAGCTGGAAAATATAAAAGCCAAATCCTAAGGCATCAGTGCTGAGCTGGAACTCCTCATGCTTTAGTTCCTAACTTTGTGCTTTAGCTCCTAACCTCGTGCTTTGGTTCCTAACTTTGTGCTTTAGTTCATAACCTTGCACTGAAAAGGGCCTGGCCCTGTCCCCTGGCACTCCCTGGAGATATTTCCATGCATTAACGAGATCCTTTCTCAATCTTCTCTTCTCCAGACCGAACATCTCCCTCAGTTTGTTTCAGATTTATCTCCGGAGGAATGCAGGCTGAACCCAAGACAGCAGGAAGTGGATAAGACCCCGAATTTCCAATTTCCAAACAGCTGAAGAAACGTCTGCGCTCAGACAACCGTTTTGGCACATCAGAGGAGCAATATTGAGTGGCTCTGTCTTTCCTGGCTCTGGCACTGCTTTGGGAAATGGGCAAAAACTTCATTTCCTGCTTTGCTCCTGACAAACCCATCCCCTCCTCACGCCAGCGCTCCTGTTTTTGGTTTGTGTCGCACAGTCTTCACAACAGAAACTTTCTCCTACTGCTTGGTTGGGCAGCATTCGTCACAACAGGATTTTGGTTTTGGCAGGAAAATCTTTTAAAAAATATAATGTAATACCAGTAATAACAAGGACTAATGTAGAATACATCGCTCCTCAGGACTAGGATAAGAGGTTACTACAAATTCGCTGCATTCAGCTATGCGCGGCCTTTGCAAATTGACAGAATACAAATAACGCTTTTCCTGCACTCCCTGACCTATTTTCTAATCTGCTCCTGCTTTCAGCAAAGACATAATAACTGTCTTATTTTTCCTCACCTTTCTGACCTTGATTCATCTGTGCTATTCCTTTTGTCCTCATCAAATCAGCTTTAGCACCGAGAGCGACTCTTGAAAGAGAGGACACGTCCTGCGTGTGGTGCTTGTGCATTCCAGGCTCTGTGTGTGTGTGTGTGTCTTCATTACTTTATTTACTCTATCAATTAATTACTCTGTTTTTGTCAGCTGACAGCAGAAATCTCCATGTCACTGTTCAGAGGAATGATATCCTTTAATGCCTCTCCTCATTTTCACAGTGGCTGTTAATTGGCACCAGATCACTCAGCCCTGGGTAGGAAAATAATTTCCTCTGATGAACGCTTCATTATTCCCCAGCACCGTCCGAAAAATCCCGTGGCGGTTTAGTCTAAAATTTAACCTGCGATCCAGGAATGCCATAAAATGCTGAGGACATCAGAGGGAAAAAATGCCACAGGATGATTCCTAGGATGAGCACCTGTGCTAGGAGTTGGAATGGGTTTATGCAATGGGAAGATGAACCTTTTATTTCCGTATTTAAATCTTGAGTTTTAAGTTCTGGAGAAATACTGATGTTTTCTTGGCTCTCTGTCCTACAGTTTTCTGGTTTTTAAAAATCTAAATTTTTTTTCAGTCAGAAACCCAAAAACCTGGAATGATGCCCCAGTGCAAAAGATTGAAGAGAAACAAGAGTTAATACTTCTTCTTGTGGCATTCAGAGCAGGCTGGGCATATTTTAAAGCATTTTTTACGTGGGTGTCACAGTTTTTAAGGGATTCCTTATTCATACGTGTTTTTTGAAACCTCAGCTAAGAGAGCAAGAGGACCTAGAGCATGTTTTTTGCTATTTCAATGTTTAGGTACAGATTGAAAACACTGGGGAGTAATCACGAGGAGATTCCCCACTTTTCAAAGGAGAGTTGAGAAAAATTGAAGAAATATCACCAAGCAGCTGCCCCACCGGATGTGATGCCACAGATCACACTTAGGTGAGGCACTTCAGTGCGGGGGACACTTGAAATTATTTCTGTGAGCAAAAATTTGGTGGTTTTGGTGCTGATTTGCCTGGCTCTGCTCAGGTTTTCTCAGAGCTGCTGCTGCCTGTGTGATTTGGGAGTGGGGAGTTACACGATGCCCGACCCAGGAAAGCTCCGCACGCCCTTCCAGCACAGGCAGGGCCACCCAAAAGCTCCTGCTGAGGAGCTGCTCCACTCAGCCACGAGTGGAGCAGTGACCCAACTGGCTGCCTCCATGAGAACTGGAGAAATAACTCGGGCAGATTTTCCTTCCCAGGACAGTGAATCTGAGGAAGCTGGAGGCAGCACGCTTGGGGGAAATTCCCTCTCTGCCATGTTTGAACCCTGTCAATCAAAGATTCTGTTCCACCTCTGTTATTTTAATATTCATCACACTATTCAAGAGTTACTAGAAACTTCTACTATTCTGTTATACCAATTGGTTAATGCAAATATGTTCCACCTTTGCCCAGAACTCATTGGAAAACTGTCATCCCCCATCAATTTGTGATTTGATGAGACCCTGGACCTTTCCCCTCTGACCACCCCTTTCCTTTCCCCTTAAAACTCTGTGTAACCACCCCCTCGAGGTCTTTCTGATAACTCGCATCCCCCGAAGAGAATAAAATCTGGGTGCTGCTATCAGGGAGTCCGTTCTCTTTTCTTCTCCCTGCTTTATTAATAACAACTGCTCTGCCTTCCACTGCGGAGGCAATACCTGGGTAAATAGACAAAGAAATTCCTCTCCTCTGCAGCGTCTGTCTGAGCCAGGGCGCTGGATAAATTGTCCCCCAGAACCCCGGGCAGTTTTGCGGTCCCTGAAAAGCGTCACACGAGTGCCAGCGAGTTCATTCAGCAGAGCACTCCAGACAGGGGCAGGAGCGCTCCAGACTGGCAGCTTTTGCTGCGAGCAGCTGCAGGCACAGTTTTCATTTCATCCTTCACCCACACCTTTATCTGCGGGGCGAGCACCATTCAGCTGCTCCAGGAGATTGGCGCTCTGCTGAGAGTGGTTTTGCAGCCTCTTTGCTGGTGTCAAGAACACTGAGCTGCTGGATCTCTATTGCACCTTCACAGAGGTGAAAAGCAATAAAAGCTTGGAGTCAGCCCTTCCTGATAAAAAAACCCCAAGCAAAACAGACACACATAAAGAATCGTTTATTTTAAAGTGGACTGTGGTGCATTAGAAGCATCAATTTAGCTCTCCACTTATTTAAAGCGGGATTTTTATTTGATTTCCCTCTGCTAAATTAAGTGAACTTATAAAAGGCTCAGGGTTTCAGGGACTTTTTGCTTCTAGATTGATAATGGTTATAATCACCAGGGAATAGAGGCGGCATCAAAGTGGAATTACAAGGAATTATCTGATGTGTGCGTCCAATAGTGTAGGTGCTGTGAGTGGTTCTGCAAAACCAGTGTGGTACCTCAACCCTCAAACAGTCCCTAAAACCAGCAGAAGTCAGCTTTGGTCCTTGGGAGGGTTTTATTCAGCAGCAGAGTCTTCCCACTGCTCCATTTCCCAAAAAGAAAGACCCTTCCCACTGCTCCATTTCCCAAAAAGAAAGACCCTTCCCACTGCTCCATTTCCCTAAAAGAAAGACCCTTCCCACTGCTCCATTTCCCAAAAAGAAAGACCCTTCCCACTGCTCCATTTCCCAAAAAGAAAGACCCTTCCCACCGCTCCATTTCCCGGCCTCCATGGACACCTTTGATCCGTGGCAGAGGGAAACGGGGGCAGTGCCAACACCCCGGGTTTGTATCAACCTTACACAGCAGGAGCTGCTTTGCTGAAACAGTCCTTGCCTTTCTCTGGTTCTCTCAAAATGGGACACCACCATGGCAGAACGCCCGTTTCAAAAGCAGAACTCAAGGAGGGTTCTGGAAAAGGAGTCATCAAAGCAGCTGGATGGACATTGCATTTAAAAACCCCTCTTTTCCCATTTTCTCCCTTATAAAACAACAGTTGGGTGAGCCCCAGTGCAATCCTTGAGCTGCCTTTCTCTCCTGGGGTGATTTTATTCTCTG
>VYZT01013335.1:8288-57263 GCA_013400735.1 Pomatostomus ruficeps | reverse complement strand
TTTTTTTTTTTTTTATTTTCAGGGGTTAAAAAATACAGTAGTTCCTGAAGACAGAAAGGGTGTGTTCAAAAGATACATCAAGGAGAGAAGAGAAATACAAGAAATTAAGTAATTAGAGGTTTTAAGTACATGGTGAGGACTATCTGTTTAAATAGAGGTGACTTGCAAAGCTTGTGTATTTTTTGTTGGTTTGTTTGGGTTTTTTATGGATTCTGGAACCACAAGGTCTACTATGATTCTTTTAAACAAAAGTGAGGGAAGGATCTCAGTTATGATAAGTCACAAGTCTGTAATTTCATTTCGCAATTAGTTCAGTCATGCCAACTGAAGCTTTTCATGCCTACAAATTCAGTACTGTTCATGATTAATATAACAATTAGCATTCGTGTTAAAAGAGATAAACACACAGAAATCCTCTGTGACTGGCTTTATTGAGAGCAAAGATATATCCACTGAAGCAGACAACATAATGCTTAAATGCTGGATAAGAAGAAAAATAACTATGACTGAAAATGTTTAATGTTCTTCAACTAACAGGACTTAAAATAAGAAGACTTGTCTGTAGGAATCCTTCCTCTAAAGGCAATTTCATCCTGGTTGCTAAGAGAGAATCTTTGATCAGTTGGTAGCAGTAGAGATGGAAAAATGGCCATTTCCAGTTTTTCCCCTGAGCCTCAACTCTACTGGGATGATGGCAGTGTGAACCACAAGTGCCTATTGACAATTCCTAGAGGGCATCTGGTGTTTTTTAAAACTCTGACTATAGGAGGCTGAAAACAAGCTGATGCTAGCCTAAAAGAGTACTAAAACACTAAGAAAACCTTTTAGCAACTGGTAATATCAACTTTTAAGAAAAGGGCTTGCTTTTTGGATGAGTAAGATGATTTTAGAGGTCATTCACATAAAACTGCTACCAAACAAACCTGAAGTCTCCATCTTTAGATAAGCTTTGTATTAGTCCTCTGTATTATTCTTAGTACAGCTTTCAGTCATAAAATAGAACTTAAAAATAATAGTTATATAGTGAAAAGAGTGTATATGTCTGGAAACTGGGTAATGTGCTGACACTGAAGTAGTTTGGGTTTTGGTATCCTTACATCTGGCACTGTTGGCAAAAGAAATTCTGCAAATGGTAAATTTATCAGTAGAATTTGAGCCTAAAATATGCAGACTTGGAAAGTTGATTTTCCTTTTGGAGTAACTGGTTGTGAAGGCAGTTTGTCCTTCACAGAAAGGTAATCTGTACAGGTAGCCAAGACATAGTGGATGAGAAAGGTGGGAAAGTAGTTGTATTTATTCATGATTTCTTCTACTGTGCTCTCAAACTTGAAGGCAGTTTAGGTGTTGAGAACAGAAAAGGCTGAATTTCTCATGTTTCCTTCACTTTGTTAAACTGGGTGTTCTTAAAATGTATATTCAAAAGAAGCAGGACTAAGATAAGTAGTAATTGTAACAATAAAAAATACCAAGTTCCAGTTACATACAGGCGTTCTCTTACATCTCCATTAAAGCAATTTTGTCTGCTTTCTTCTTTAGTTTGAATGAAGACAGACATCGATTTCTTTGAATCTCTCAGTATAATGGATTGAGTTTTTGAAAGATTTGCTCTAATAACTGGGGGAGAATGTTGCCGAAATCCAAAGGAAATTGTGAAATGCAGTTTACTAATCAGTGCAATATATTTTAAATTTAGTCCCTGAAGTCTACTTAGCAGAAAAACTATTGGTATTAGGGAAAGCTGTTGGTGTTAATAAAGTCACAAACTAGAAAAGCAAAGACAGACTTAATTTAGCATTTACTACTTTACTCCCGAAAGTTTATGTAGCTGTACTGAAACAATTGCTTACGCAGGCAACATTGCGGTTTACTTCCTCTCAATGGTTTATGTTACAGTACCTTGATTATACTTAACCATGAAGTTCCAAGTGGAAGAGATTTTGTCAACACTAAAAAATTGTAAAAAGCCTTTTTTTTTAGAAATTTTTTTATGCCCTATCAAGGATGTTGTTGGTACAGATGGAGTAAAAGGCTGAACTTGCAGGTTGTGCTTTCTGAAAAGATCAGCTCCAGGGTACTATGAGCTCAGTCCTGCTAGGTTGAACCATTAGTGGCTGCCGTGCTTTGAAGTCCTTTCCAAGGTGGTTCCGGTGCTGGGGAATTGATGTGGGGCTGGTGCTGCACCTGGGCTGGCTATGAGGAAGGGGTAGAGTGTGAGGTAGCTCTGTAGCTCCTTGGCTTTGAGTTGTGGAATTGGGCTCGCTCTGCTTGGGTGGGTCCTTTGTGGCAGGGGACAATATGTACACTATAGCTTAGCTTGTCTTTATCTTGGTTAATGGGAGTCTGTCTCTGTGTATTGATTCAGTCTGCAAAACAGTGGGGCTGTACAAAATTGGGTCCCAAGTTTAGTCTTGTCCACTTTTAGATAGGGCAGCTGTTGTAACTTTTTTCCTGTCTCTGGAGGAAAAGAAAACCAACCCAAACTTCACATTGTGGTATCTCTTCTTCATCCTAGTAGAGTTAAAAAGGGTAATATTTCTTTATCAGCAGAACACAGCTTTCGTTCCCATAGCTCTGTAAAGCTCAGTGGTGTGGAATGTGTTTTAGGACGTCTCTAAATTGATCTGTTTCAAGTATACTCTGCGTAACTAAAAAAAAAAGGGGGGAACAAAACCCCAAAACAACAGCAAAGATAACTGTTTAGACTTTTAGCGAAGAGTGTCTTAGCCTAGGGTTTGAGTCACAGGCAGAGTTCTGTTTAGTGTGGGATCTGGAATACCATTCTGTCAAAATACTGTCTAACTGATCCCCTTCTTTATAGTTTATGATTCAGCTTAGAGTACGATATTGAGCTGGCTACGTGTTTGGCGGCCTTTGCTTGTGCCAAGCACACCCCAAGAGTTGGCCCTTTATGAGATGCCTTTGTCAGGATAGTGAAGTAGTGAGTTCCCTCTTAGTCTGCTCTAAGGACTCTGGTACCCTATTGAGTACGTGGGCTTATGTAGGCAGTCCAGGTGTGTTTGGGTAGATGTCATTAATGAACTTGGCCCATAGTAGGACCGGAATTTTTGTCTAGCTCTTTTACTTTCTCTAAGCACTTCTTAGAAAGTATTCTTCTCTTTAGGTAATGTGCGTTAGCTTATATAAAAGTGTGCCATGGTGAGCTCATTGAGCTTAGAGGCATTAGGGACTGGTATCCTTCGGCCTGAGTCTCTCTGTGTGCTCAACACCCCAGCAGCTCCCTTTTTAATAAGAGGGAAAGGTGTCAGCTGTAAAATGCCACCAGTCCTGTCTCTGGCATGCAGATATCCACTCTCTCCATGTTTAACTTCCTGGTGTTTAGGTAAGGCTTACATTGAGTCTCTCTTTTCTTATTTTGCTTGTTTTTTTCCCTTGGTGCACTATTTTGAACTACACTAATGTAGGCTAATGGCAAATCTTCTACTAAGTCAAATTATTTTATAGTTAGAAATGAGATGCAGTACAATTTCACCAAAAGTAGCAAGTCCATGTTTTGTTTGAACTATAGCTTATGCTGTAAATCACACTCCACATTTTTTTTAAACTTGAAATGTTGGAATCTTCTCATATACCTTGGCAAATTACTGCAGCGTCTAAGAGTAAGCTACAAATGTTCATCTAATATCAAATGCCAGCTACTTGATCTAGCAGGAAAAAACCAAAAGATGAAAACAAGTTTGAAGTCTTTGTCATTTAGATTATGACCTAGTTGTTGCTTTATTTTCTATTTCAGAAGTCAGTTAAGCAAAATATAAGAACTCAGTTTTTATGTAGGTGTGGCAGTGGGATGAGCTTTTCTTAAAATGTGGGCAGCTGAACTGTAGGTACCAGCTGGGGATACAGATGAAGGAGATTTGTCAATGGCTTTCCCTGCCTGTGTGTTCTGAGGTCATTTATTTCATTTCTTGCAGCATCAAATACTCACCTTGTCCTCACTTTCTTACTGGCATAACTAGAATCCATGCCAGTCTGTAGTTCAGCCTGTATTCTTTTTTGTGTATACTTGATCTTATGTTTAACTTGTCATAATCCATATTGACATAAATTTGCTGTTGAAAGGAATTTGTAACCATAACTAGTCCTTTATTGCTACCTCTGAATTTGTTGGTTTCTGATACTGGCAGATCATGCTGTCAAATATTCTTCACAGGCATAAGTACAATACAAGCAGTACTAAGTGTAACACTAATCTCTGCTGGACACAAATAGAAAATAGAAGCACCTTCTTCTTTCCCTTGTGGACTTCTATTTACCTGTTAATCCAATTAATTGATCACATAGGTTATCATTTAACCCAGCTAAAATTAAGATCCTGCAGCTGAATTTTCTGGGGTTTATATGCCTTTATTTAACTCTCTGAAACCATGATACTGGAGGTTAGTTTGTGATGATGGTGGTTCTTGGGACAGATGCGCAGAACTTATGAGAGAATTACTGAGATTGCACTTCATTATTTGTCACATATTTGTATTATGGAGGTCTGGAGACACCTGAGTAGAGAGAAAAGAAAGATTTTGTTACTTTATTATTATATTATCTGATTAATTCTCAAATCAGTAATGTAAGAAACCGTGGGTTACAAATGAGCTTAGCAGCCCTTACATTATTTGCTGAATTGCTAGTATGGGCATTTCAAGAGCTTCCACGATGTGAAGAAAACATTCGAATGTGTGGAGTGTTCCTTTTGAAAGTATTTTATTTTCTGATCATAAAAGTTCTTACAGTGTAAAAAGCAGGATATGAAATCGGATATTTCTACAGTGTGGTTATGGCTGAATTGCACAAGTTAAAACCTGTCCTTTCCTCTTTACCGGGTATGAACTAGTTTATATGCACTCCAAATAGTGCATAGAATATGCTTCAAATTAGTCTATTCTGGGTTGTTTAGATGAACTTCTCTCAGAGTGGATCTCAGGAAGATGGAGTTTAGTATTGTATTATGCTCATTTTTCTGAAGAAGTTGGAAAAGCTACTGTACTTCAGTGGTTTTTTTTTTTTGGTGCAAAATGATGTCAAAACTTTTGGAAATAAAGCCAGAAACAGCAATCCAGAGTCTTTAAAATAATATTCTGTTCCATACATTTGAAAGCAGTTTTTGAAAAAAGTGTTGTTTGAAACCTCAGATAGCAACCTTTAATTTAAAGGAATAGTAAAATGAGTCATTCTTAAAGAAAAAAATCTACAGTGTATTTTGTCCAGTAATAGGAAAAGGATTGACTCTGGATATGAAATACTGAGCTTTATTGCATTTGCATTAGGCAGAATTATTAACATTGTATTGTAGAGGCTGTGGCATATTTTTGGCAAACCGATACATTCCTCCCTTTCTCTGTTGCTTCCTCCCACGCAAGAGCTTTTGTCTTTTCTATCTGCTTTTTGAAGAGAGAAATGTGGTAGGCATAAACACCTCTGAAACTGTAACTCCAGTTTGGATTTGATATAAAGCTAAACTTGCCATAAATTCAGGTTACAGAAATACACAAAACTAAAAAAACTTTGTTTTCTTATTTAAATACAGCCAAATACAGTTAAACTGTAGTATCAGGCAGTAGGACATTAACAGCCTGACTTTTGTAGTTAACACCTGGCAGAGCTGAGAAATGTCTATTGTGTAATGTAATCGTGCCTTCTCCGTGTTTGTGTATCATGTTTTTTCCTTTGAGAGAATGCTATTATGAAAGATGACAGTGAGTTAAATATAAGAAAACCCCAACACTTGTCATCCTAAGAAGTGTACGATCGTATGATGCCAGCTACTGTCATGTTCTGTTTTTAACAAGTATGAACTTGGTCTATGGTTTTCCTAAGAAATCTTGGTCTCTACTGGATGAATTTGGGGAAGAGCAGTGCAACCCATAATTTTTTTTTAGAATGGTGAAAACTTTTCATCATCAAACAGATTGAATGTCCCATGAACTGTACCTGAAAATAGCTACTTGCCATGAGTTGATACCTTGGAGGATTCCTTTAAGCCTGTTGTGTGCAAAACCCCATTAGCAGGGTTCAGGGGTGGCTCCATACACTGCATGCACATAAGATCTTTTATGAACAGCCTTGGAATGCTACATGTGTGGTTGTTTCTAAAACAAACAGATAGTAACTCTTCCCCTCTCTTCTGTTTATATATAGACACAGATGAATTAAAAAGCTTGATTCATCTGCAGACAGCTTTTTATTTATTTAATTTATTGAAATAAAAAAGCCTATAAAAAGTAACGCTCATCTTTAAATGGATAATGAAGTAGTTTAGGACTAATATTTATATAAATAACTATTTTTAATAAAGCTAGTAATATTTAACTTTCAAGATATTTCACTGGTATGTTCTATATCTGAGACTGAAGAATTATGTTCCTGAGATGAGAAGCGAGGAGGCAGGGGAGAGGGGGCTGAAGCTGACTCTTCATAGCCAAGGATATCTAAAAATGGAGCATAAATAGTAATACTAATTTTCCTTTTTAGGTCTTCTTCAGATTTTATGCAATAATATATTAGGCTTGCATGAAAAGGTTTTGGTAGCAGGAAAAGCTCAGTGGTGGCTTGTGAGAAGCTGGCAGAAGCTCCCCACACGTCTGACATAGCCAATGCCGGCTGGCTCCAAGGTGGAGGTGCTGCTGGCCAAGGCTGAGCCCATGCAGTGGTGGGATAACAAATATAAATATTTACATGTTTATGTGTGGGAACAATTGCAGACAGACAGGGGTGAGCATATGAGTGCAACAGATCTGCTGTCACCAAAGTCAGTGAAGGAGGAGCAGGAGAGGCCCTAGGTGCTGGAGCAGAGATTCCCTGGCAGCTCATGGTGAAGGCCCTGGTGAGACAGGCTGTGCACCTGTGATCCATGGAGGTTCAAGGTGCAGCAGACACACACTTGGACCCCTGGAGAGCCCCATGCTGAAGCAGGTGGATACCCAAAGAAGACTGTGACCCTCTGGGAAGCCTGCACATGAGGATGCTCCTGGTAGGACCTGTGAACCCTGGAGAGAGAAGCCCAGGCTGAAGCGTGTCTGCTGCCAGGACATGTGGCCCCTCAGGGGACCTCTTCTGGAGCAGTCTGTTCCTAAAGGCCTGTGCCCTGTGGATGGGACCCATGCTGGAGCAGTGGGTTTATGAATTGCAGCCCATGGGAAGGACTCATACTGAAGAAGTTCATGGAGGACTGCCTCCCATGGGAGAGACTCCATGCTGAAGCGGGGAAAGAGTTGTTTCTCATTGTCCTACTCTGATTTGATCAGTTGTAAATTAAATTATAAGCAAACTTGACTTGGAAGTCAAGATTGTTTTGCCAATGACAGTAATTGGTGAGTGATGGCCCTGTCCTTACCTTGACTGACCCAAGAGCCTTTCCTTGTATTTTCTCTGCCCTGTCCAGTTGAGCAGCAGGAATGATGGAAATGTCTTTGGTGGGCACCTGGTGTCCAGCCAAGGTCAGCCCACCACAAAATTATAACTAGTATATGAATTTTTGAAAAAACCAGAACAGCTAGTAATTTGATGGTGGAAGACATCTGGTTGCTTCCAGATAAAGCTTTTCAAGTGATGGCAAATACTTAAAAAAGTGGCGGGGAAGTATCTAAATAAATATCTTGTCTAGGAGATTGTCATGAAAGTTCAGAGATGCTTGAGAAGGTGGAGTTCTGTTTGACTGGTGCAATGTTGCATCGTGACAGCTCTTGTTCCCAAAAGTGTCTGTGAGGTCAAAAGTTTTCAAATATTCAGCTATCACACCAGCCTTTCATCTGTGTTAGGTACAAATCCTTAGTGATATGCTGGCATTACGACTTTTTTTAGCTCATACATCAACTTAGTGTATGCTGCCTGACTGCTGTCGGCATTTTCTGCCCTTTGCATATTCGTAATGAAAGTGTAGGACCACTTTGTACAGTGACAGAGTTTTCCTCAAGAGCAGACTAAAGAGCGCGTTCACTTTAGTGAAGTTGAATTAGGGAAACATTAGTTGGGTGAGTAATACTGTTCTTTTGTCCATGTGGGCAAACCAGTTTTTCTCGTTCAGTGGTAACCAGCATAATGTAAAATATGTGTATTTGGGTCATAGTTTCTTCGTTTCATTTCTAATCTAGTATTTTGGGAGGCTTGTTTTAAGTTTTCCTGTGCTGCTTATATCGATCTTGAAACTTCAAATTCGCAAACTGTAATGAAGCTAGCAATATGCTTTGGAAAGCTAGCAGAAAATTCCATTATTCAGCACCTGAAGGCCTTTTATTTTGGTTTTTCCTTTATGAAAGTTTAATGCTGGTTGTTTTCTCAGCAGATGTGTACAGATGTCACAGTATGCTTAGGTGCAGTTTAATGCAGACAGGTGACCTGGTGGGGACTTTAATTGTAATATTTAGTAGCATGATCCTAGTCATATCAATATTTTTGAAAACGGAATATCCTTAAGCAGATTCTTTGAGAAATTTGGCCTAGCAGTGCTGTTAATCTTCCCATTTAGTGCTCAGGAAGGGTTTGATGAGTTTGTTGCAGGCTTTCAAATTGAAGACTGACCTATGATAGATACAGCCGTGGAGAGAAACTCCTTGTTAAGGGTATATTTCCTCTCTTTATGTATAGGGAAATCTATAAAATAGAATAAGAACCGATTGCCGTTTTGTTAAATTTTGAGCATACTGGAGTTAAAAACAAGTAGCGGGAAAAACATTCCCCATACTGAAGTTACTTGATTGTTTTTCCTTGATCTTTTTTTCTTCTCTCCCAGACCCATGTAGCATAAACAGATATATATTGTACAACAAATTTTGTTTTGGTTGAAGATTGTTAGAAGTGGTTGTTAAGTAGGGTGAGATCTGATAGAAAACACAGAAATTTTCTTCATGAAAAGGAAGTAATATTATGAAATGGTCTACAGTATTGAAATGATAATTTATAGTAGTTAATCTAAGTTTCTCGGTTTTGTAAACTAAATTCTGTTTCTTTAGAAGTCAGAGTAGTAAAGGACCATTGTCTGGTCCACTCTAAAGTGGAGCTCTCTGATGAGCTGTGTCTGATGGTGTCCACTCTTGTCAGGCCGGCCTACTAGGCCGAGAGCCCCAAAGGGAGCCGAATAACAGACCACACCGAGACAGCAGACCGAGAGGGCAGAAAGAGAGAGAGGGCGGAACCCTCTGCTTTTATTTATATGTTTTCACAAATCACCGTGGATTGGAGGTAGAAATCAACACCTCATAATCCACTGGTCAAAGCATTTGTCAATCATATTTCTCCACCCAGTATACTGGAATTATAAACATAGATACAGTTTAAGAAAGCATAGATAATTACTAAGAGAACCATGGCCATGTTTACAGAAAAGGTCTAAGAATATTTACAGAAGGAAAAACACTGAAACACTGCAAACTCAGGGCAACAGACCTGTGGATCACCAGTAAGATTTTTACTTTGCTGAAGCTTCTTTCTGAATGCATGTTTTACTAAAAACCTTAATACTGTGACTCTAACAGACCTATGTATCTGCTAAATAGTGAATGCCATCAGTTTCTGGACGAAAATAAGTGTTTTAAAATCTTTTAATAAAGTTGCTTCTTGTCAGTTGATCACACTTTTCCCTCGGTGTGTACAGAAGTAACTTGTAGAGATGCAGGCAGTTTGCTTTCCATGCTCAGATGCTTCTTTAGACATGCAAAATGCTGAGTGGTGTGACCCATAGTGCTATTTCAAGACAGGCTTTCAAATGCTTGGTCAGAGTTTTGTCAATACTGACACGGCTCTGGCACTGAGTGTCCTGGCTTTTAGGGACGCTTCAGATGTTACAGGTCTCATGTTAATACCTGGATTTTCACTTAATGTATTGAGAAGTGATATAATTTTGCTTTTTGAATGGATGGATGTTAATAGTAACTAGAAAATGAGTAAAATTTTAATTAATAACACTAATTTTCATAGTGTCTTGGTTTTCTTCTTTACTCACTTGTTTTGGTACGTGTTCCATTGAGTTTTGAATCTGATGGGTTAAACTGCCTGTCACCGATGTCCTCTGGGACACTTAAGCCACTGATCATTACTCTCTGGATGCAATGAACAGCTCAGTGTCCCAAAGGACATTGGTGACAAGTGGTGTCCCTCAGGTGTCTGTGCTATTTAATGTCTTCATTAGTGACATAGACAAAGATCAGGGGCACCCTTAGCAGATTTGCTGATGACATCCTTTGCTCTGTTGAGACCCCTCCCACCAGGCTGCATCCAACTCTGGTGTCCCCAGCATAGGAAGGACACAGACCTCTTGGAGTGAGTCCAGAGGAGGGCCATGAAAATGATTACAGGGCTGGAGCACCTCTCCTATAAGGAAAGGCTGGAAGAATTGGGATTATTCAGCCAGGAGAAGGCTCTGTGTAGGCCTTATTGCAGCCTTCAGTACTCAAAGGGNCTGTGTAGGCCTTATTGCAGCCTTCAGTACTCAAAGGGGGCTATCAGAAAGACAAACATTTTAGCAAAGTCTGTTGCAACAGGACAAGGGGTAATGACTTTAAGCTGAAGGAGTCTATTTAGATTAGACATATGGAGGAAATGTTTTACCGTGAGGGTGCTGAAACACTGGAACAGGTTGTCCACAGACGTGGTAGATGCCCCATCCCTGGGAGTGTTCAAGGTCAGGTTGGATGGGGCTCTGAACAACCTGATCTAGTTGAAAATGGCCCTGCTCATTGNTGATGACATCCTTTGCTCTGTTGAGACCCCTCCCACCAGGCTGCATCCAACTCTGGTGTCCCCAGCATAGGAAGGACACAGACCTCTTGGAGTGAGTCCAGAGGAGGGCCATGAAAATGATTACAGGGCTGGAGCACCTCTCCTATAAGGAAAGGCTGGAAGAATTGGGATTATTCAGCCAGGAGAAGGCTCTGTGTAGGCCTTATTGCAGCCTTCAGTACTCAAAGGGGGCTATCAGAAAGACAAACATTTTAGCAAAGTCTGTTGCAACAGGACAAGGGGTAATGACTTTAAGCTGAAGGAGTCTATTTAGATTAGACATATGGAGGAAATGTTTTACCGTGAGGGTGCTGAAACACTGGAACAGGTTGTCCACAGACGTGGTAGATGCCCCATCCCTGGGAGTGTTCAAGGTCAGGTTGGATGGGGCTCTGAACAACCTGATCTAGTTGAAAATGGCCCTGCTCATTGCAGGGAGGCTAAATAAACTTTAAAAGCTCTCTTCCAACCCAAACTATTCTATGATTCTGTGAAAACAGTACTTTTTTTTTGTAGGTATGATGCATTTCTAGTAGTAAAAACACTTCCTCAGGCAGATCTTTGTATTCACTACCACAGACAGAAAAAAACCTTTCTGACTGTTTTCTGATGGTATCACACCCAACAATTCTTCATCTGCCATTCTACTTCTGTTGATCAGGTTGTGCAAAAGAAGTAGATGAAAGAGCAGCATGCTGAGTGTTTGAGTTTTAGTGTGGATTGGGGTCAAACATAAATAGCTGTATTTATAGAGGAAGGAGGGAGAACTGCGCTGAACTGATTATATTTGTAAATGCACTGGAGTTTTACCTAGAGCACTGAGCCAAAATTGTTTTGGACTAGATTTAATTAAAGTTTTGTTCAAAGGCTTTTTTAAAAACCTGTTAAATCAGTTAGGGAGCCACTGATTTAGAGAGAACTGGTTAAGGACATACTGTCGGTTTCCTCTACTATTCTTTTTTTGTTGGTGTTTCTACAGATGTTCAGACACTCTGTACCTTTAACAGTTGCCTCATATCACACAGTGGTAGAGTGGCTGGAATGCCTTTAGCTGGATATACTAAAGTATATCTGGACTTCTGCGAAACTGGATTTTGTTTGTCTCCTAGTTGCTAACCTAGCCTGAGTTAGGTTTGAAATAATTTATTATTTTAAAATACACTGAAGTTTGGGAATACATTGCTTTTTATAAGTGTAAAGATGATCTCATTTTTGTCTGGACAGATGTCAAGCTGTTAATATTAGCTAGTTTCTAGTTCTCTACAGCTTTTACTGCTGCTGTTTGGTTTGGACACTTTGTTTAAATCAGCCTATTGCCCTAAAGTACGGTTCCAATTCTCAGAATTGCTCTTAATCACCCTTTGCATGTGAGTGCAGCATTCACTGTTCCGAGGCATAAAGCTGGCTTTGGTATGTGCTTGTTGGTAGCTCAGTCACTTGCCATGTACAGAGACCTTTAATGCATACTGGCCAGAACTAGTGAGTTGTTTAAATTGTTGGTTATAACATTTCACCTCTTGACATGTGTATGATGTTGCCTTGCCCTAGGAATGCAGGGCAGGCTGTAAGGTGTGGGTTAATACATAAGATGAAAGAGCTGCATAGTGTAAAACACAGAATACATAACCACCAGGATGCATCATTTAGATTTCCTGAAAGTAACTATTCACTTTCATCACAGTTATAAACAGGGAGGTTGTGCTACTGTTGGGAAGACAGCTGTGTCGCTGCCTAATCACACTCATTCCAGTGTATATCACATCTGTCAGGCTCTATTTTTGAATGCAGGAGCAAGCTTAGCCATCATTAACATGATACTTGTGTCATAAGATTAAACAGAGTAGAGAGGCAATTTGGAATTGGTTATGGTTTCCTTGTTTTGTTTGTATTGTATTACAATTGTTAAGTTAGAATAAGCCCAGTAAGAAGGTTTTTTAAGAAGTGCCTTTTCCCTTACCTTGCCCTCTTTTGAATCTGAACTTCACTGCATGTCCTGCTTGTGTGTGCGTGAGGAATGGAATGTAGAAAAGGTATGACTTTTGGAAGGATTGGCTTTCAACCTCGGTTTTCAGGTAAGTGTTTAGGGACATCAAGGACTTCTGCAAGTACTTTAGCAGCCAGAGGGAGATTAAGGAAAGCATGGAAAAAGCTGAGGTACTAGATGCCTTTTTTACCTTGGTCTTTATTGGTAGGATTTGTCATCTGGAGGCCCAGGTTTGGAGACTGGTGGGAAAGTCTCGAGCAATGAAGATTTAGCCTCAATAGAGAAGGACCAAGTAAGGGAACATTTTAAAAAGTTCACTATAAGGAAGTCCATGGGAACTGATAGAATGCACCTGTGGGTGGTGAGAGAGCTGATGTTGTAGCAAAACCACTCTGAATTATTTTTGAAAGATTGAGATAATAGAAGACTGTTCTTGAGGACCGGAAGAACTCAACTGTTGCTTTTGCCTCCAAGAAGGGCAGGAGGGTCTGGGGATTTGCAGACTGCTTAGCCTCTCCTAGACCCCTGGGAAAATGATGGAGCAAATTCTCCTGTGAAACCATTTCCAAACATAAGAAGGACAAGAAGATGATTAGCAGTAGTTATTGTAACTTTAAGAACGGGAAAAGTGCTTGACCAACCTGTCAGCCCTCTGTGACAAAATGACTGGGTTGGTGGAGAAAAAAAGAGACGTTTGTACTGTTTGACTTTACTGTGTGTTTGTAATTTTCGCCCTTAACACGCTCATTGACTATCTAGCTGATGCCACCCTGTCTAGGTAAGTAGACAGGGAAAGGGATTGCAAATTGGCTGAAATGCTGGCATCAGAGGGGTATGAGTGGTGACACGAAGTCCAACTGTAGAACAGCTAGTAGTGGTGTGCCCTAGGGGTTGATAGTAGGGCCAGGGCTGTTTATTGTCTTCATTAATACCTGAGTGATGGGACAGTGTGCACCCTCAGCAAGTTCACAGGTGATGCAGAATTGGAAGGAGTGGATGACAAAACAGGCAGCTGTGCTACCATTTGGAGGGACCTTGACAGGCTAAAGACATGGGCTATCAAGAGTCTCATGTTCAAAAAGGTTCAGCAAGCAAGTCTGCTAGAAGGATGTCTGCATTCCAGCATCACCAACCCTGTACTTCACTGCTTGCCCATTGCCAGCTGCTGGCAGACTGCTTGTACTGTGCTTTGAGCAGCATCCTGCCGTTTACATGTGCTGATTAGACTGAAATATGCAAAAACTGTTTGGAGAGAACTATCAAAGTCCTAAAGAAGATTGTGATAACGAAACTAAAACATTTATGTTAAGGATACTTGAAGTGTTGACGAGGTGATTTTCACAGCTCTGGACCATTATTTAAATGTTTCTGGATGTCAGAGTTCAGTGAAGCACAGAATGTGAAAGTGGTTTTAATCACAGCTTATATAATGGTTTGCCCCTTGAAAATTTGCAGGGTTCCTGCTGTCTAGCCCTATGTTGCCGAACCCACAGTCTGTACAGTCGTCCCTGCTGCCACAAGTTGCATGTGGTTTGTAAGTTATTTCTTTGTGGAAGTGCAACATCTTGTCCAGCTGTCCTTAAGTCTTCAAAATTAATATTGTCACTTCACATTACTGTTTGCTTAAGCACCTCTCTTTCAAGATTTTTTCACAGTTCTCATCTTTTGAAATATTTTAACTGTAGTTAATGGTTGCAAAGAAGTAGGTTGTGAAGAGGCAAAACCTTTGAGGATGAAGATTAAGTTGTCTTTGTTTACAGGTGACCAAAATAGCTTTAACAGATGTGTTGGTGTGTATGTTAAGCATCTTGTGTGATGCCATATAAAGCACTTGATACAAGAAATTGGAATCCAAAGGAAGGACTTGACGAAGATGACCCCTGTCGATTGTCATGGCCAAACTTGTGCAGTAGGTAGGCGTGTGTGAATTCTGGAAAGTTTTCATAAACCTTTTAAATTGAAACTCTAATGTGACTACAGTTGTTAGAAAGGAGCAAAAAGCAACAGCTTTGTAGCATCAGTGCTCATGTGATCTTAGAAACATAATAGTTCACAAACTTCAGGAGGAAAACTTGGAATCATTATATGCTACAAATTATGCTTTTCCCTGCTAAACAGACCAGTATATGAATTTCTGTTATCTAAAGTTTGGCTGGTCTGCTGTAGTATGTCTTTACTGTGACATCCTTCCATAGCTTTGTTCTTTCATGAATGGTGGTGTATGAGTGGAAAAGCCATCGCAAGTTCTAAATTATGGGCAGTCTCTGGAGTGATGCTACTTGTCAATGTTGTGTAGCCACAGTACGAAACCAAACCAAGCCCAGAACTTTAATTAATGTGATTATGCAAAGAATAAGTGCCAAAGAATTGGTGCCACTGATACTTGATGTAGTTGTTCATCTATACACACAACACCTTTGCAGGCATCTGTGGTTACTTTTTCCTATGTTGTCTTGGCAGGTGTGTCAGAACAAAGAATGGATTTTGTTAGCGCGTCGGTGATAGATGACGATATCTGTTCATTTCAGTAATGAAGTTGCACAGGTATCACGAGTTTGCATGAGAAGGCGGAATGCAAACTGGCTGGAGCTGAACAACAAAAAAATCTCTCCTAGTGTTCTGAATCTAGAAATACTGTTCCAGAGACTTTATGCGTTCCAAAGTACTGTGTTATATCAAAGGGGCATTCTCAAGCTTATTTATAAATCCTGAAGACTTAAATTTGCTGCAGCATTTTCAGCTAACAAATATACCTAAGTGTCTGTGCATCATCAAACTGCAATCAACTGCAATCAGTTTGGCAATTGCTTAGATAACCCGAGTTGGAAGGAATATATCAATAGGAAGGGGTTCCTGTTTTAATCCTAATAATGCAAGCTGGAATGTGTGTTGTCTGCTGGATTGTTATTTGAAGTGGATGCCAGAAATTCTTATGATAAAATCAGTGATAATCATTATGCCGGTTTAAGGAGACACCAGCTCCACCCCAGAAGTTCATAGGAAACAAAATCTGAAAAATGTGATCCAAGATGAGACAGTATGTTGGCCTTGGAATACCTCTCATGCTAACTATGAGTACCCAAATTCTAAAAGCCTTTCTGCCTGGTTGACCTTAGTTTCATTTCTTGTCTGTGAAATTGATCTTATAATTTTGAGGAGCTCTTGGCAGGGAATTGGTAAGAAAAATATTTATACAGTTGCAGCTGTGTGGTTCTTCCTCATGTATATACTTGATTCCAGATGTCTAGATCCAAGCAGGGATTAAATGAAGTTGATTTTCTTTTTTAAAGAGATGGTAGTCAGGTCCCTGATGTGTACAGTAGCATGACTGCAGTGTAGTTTGTTTAAGATCTTAAAGTGACAATAAGTGTTTAAACAGAGTTGATTTCTCATTTTAAATGGAGGTAATTATGGCACAGTGTAATGTGAGAACCATAGCATTACAGGCAGGTAAGCAATCCAGGACTTCATGAAAATCTTTTGTTAGACTTTGCTCAGTCTGAAACTGGACCTCAAAAACTAACTTTTACATTTAGAGGTTACTCAGTGCAGTTGAAGCTGAACAGTAAAAATACAGTGAAAATGAAACAATTCTGTAATAACTCTTTGAAGAAGGGATATTTTTTCCCTGCAAGTTTGTACAAAGCCCAAGTAGCAGCTCATAATGTAGTGGCACTTTCTAAGAAATGTATGTTTATGAATCTTTTTCATATACGAACATAGTTCTTTATTATTTAAAATGGCTCCTGTGAATTTAGCAATACTTCTACTTCCTGAGAAATGAAGATCTCAATCTTGCTTTACTTTATAGAAAATGATGCGTATCCATTGTAAGAAATGTACCTAGAGCCCGTAAAATGTAACATCTGGTTTATTCAGTCTAGATTGTGTGATTTGCTTTGTCATTGTGTTAAAAAGTACAGTATGAAAGTGAACTTCACTGTTTGAACTAGGTTTTAATATATGCAAGCTCAAATTTGATTCTGTGACTTGGCTGTGTGTTGCTTGCACTATTCTCTTTGCTATTTGATAAAATTACATTCTCTCTCTCAAAAATTCTTAGCTGTTAACCTTAACCTGGTGTTAAAAAATTTTATCTAAAGTATGAAAAACTGGAGCTGGAAAAAATACAGTGTTTGACATCTCATCTGCCAGATTTATTTTCCTCCACGTCTCAGTTTCAAATGCAAGCATCTAGAGATGCAAACTTAATTGCTGACACTTAGTGATTGAACTAAATATGACAGCAGGCTTGTCCAGCTGTTTCACTCCAGCAAACATTGTTAGAGTTTATAACACAAACCTGAATTAAGCTTTTATGTAGTTTTCAGTAGACATTTTACTAAAAAAAGATTGAAATAATTTTGCTTATTTGCTCAATGCTTTCCACTTGCATAAACTTCAAGAAAAATGCAGAGATCACTGTTCCATCTTGGGAGACCTGGTAGCTAAATATAAAGGTCTGATAATAAAAACACAGTAATGCCACATTTAAAGTAGTCATTCGAGTAATCTGGGCCAGTCTTTTTAATTTTGTACTTGAGAAGATAAGACCTTTTGACTAGTAAAAAGCAGTAATTTTACTCAGGAGAGAAATAGGTAAAATATTACCAGTTTATTTAGGAGCCCTGCAGTTTATTATTGACCTAAAGAGCTTGTTCTGTAAGGACTTGGTGCCAGTCTGAAGAAATATTGAAAATGAACCTGATTGAAATACTTGTTGACCTTGTTCCTTATGTCCTGGGCATCTTCTCACATGTTTGAGAATGCAGTCCTAAAAAGGAAACACAGAATAAAACCCCAAAGCAGTAAACATCCCATATTTTTCCTGAATAGGTGCATACACTTTACTTAGTGAACAGACTTGGACTATATTCACATAAATTCCAAATATTGGTATTGGAAGAAGTAGCAAATAATTAAAAGCAGTTTTGTTCTGTTAAACCAGTTTCAGGAAACACGTAACTTCAAAAGAGGATGGATGTAACAAGGAAACTTTCACACAAGACTACCACACGGGGAGCTTCACAAATACATTGTTCCTAGTCCCCTGCAGCTGCCAAGTAGACTTGTTCACCAGGATTTCTGGACAAGGCTTGGTTAGAAAAGCCTCTGTGTTCTTCAATAACAGTTTTTTTGAGAGCCAAAATAAGGCACCAGCAAAAGTGTATTTATTATCCTAATCTCCAAATTTGCACGCTTCTTACTGCTTTCCTGACAGGATGTTTTGGTGGACAGTGTGTCCCTCCCTTAAGGTCAAGACAGGATAGGGAGTAGATCTTCACCCTTTGGAACTGGAGCCATTTTAAACAATGATGCACCTTTGATATGTGATTGTCAGCAGAGAAGAGGGGTATTAGCTACAGCACTTCCTCATATTGTTGTGTACTCAGAAGCACGTCACTAGGAAAGTCTGAAATCTTCACAAAGTCCACACTGTAAACTGAACTGTGTGCAAAGCTGTAATTTATGAAAATTCGATTTCTTGAAGACCTTTGTACTAATTAGTTTAAAACTCTACTCTCGCTTTGTAGATACAGTTTAGTGGGCTGTTTTACTCCATGTGACACAGCTGTTTTAAACAGCAAGATAAATGCTGAGGGGCTTTTTTTTGGTAGTATTTGGGTTTCTTTTCCTTTTTCTGTTCCTTTCACTTTTTCCCCCAAATCATGACTCTTAATTTACATCCTTCACATCTATATAGACTGACTTAGAGCCCTTTATGTAGTAGAATTAGAGGGCTGGGTTGGTAGGGATTTTTTTTGTATTGTTTTTAAAGCTGTTTTCTCCTGGGAGTTTTCTTGTGAATTTTTTTCTGTGTAGCAACTCATTTCTGTCCTTACTGTGCTGTGAGTTGGTGTTAAGTGAGTGCTGCTTCTGGATCACTTGTGCTATTGCTACTTATTATGTAAGCTTCCTGGTTTGCAAAAAATGTCATTAGTTTA
The DNA here is from genome assembly GCA_013400735.1 of Pomatostomus ruficeps. Taxonomy (NCBI): domain Eukaryota; kingdom Metazoa; phylum Chordata; class Aves; order Passeriformes; family Timaliidae; genus Pomatostomus; species Pomatostomus ruficeps. Next base: position 38,612 of record VYZT01013335.1, on the reverse strand, counting down.
ATTTCAGTGGCATGGATGTAACATTTCAAGAACTACTTGACACAAGGAATGCAAGAGGTATCATGCCAGCTAATGCAGATGGGGCTTATTTGCTCACTGGCCTGCAAACTGAATTCTGAACCAGCAGTTTAATGTGTTTTCCCAGGTGTAGCACTCTGCTTATGGGGGCCTTGGTCCAAAAAATCTGCCCTTAAAGTGTGCTCCAAAAAAGCTGAATTCCATTTTACTGCTGACATGTAACATGTTTTTAGATGAGTGCAAAGAAGCTGTCTTTGTAAATTAAAATTAAATTATGAAGGGGAGTCTGTGTGTACGCTCTGTGTTGTGGTGGTGGTGCTTTTTTCCCCCAAAGATCTGAATGTAAGTCTGATCTCTGATTACAGCTCAAAGAGCTGCCAGAAGATCTATGGTAGTAGTTTGATAAGTGGTTAGCTCTTTTGGGAGGAGGGTTGGGAATGAATATAAATTTTTCTAAGAGGTTTGATTTTTCATATTCAAATAAAAAAAAGAAAGTTGCTTTATTCGGGCAGTAGATTCCACTTGCCAGAATGATTGTTGAAACAAAATCATTCTTGATACACAAGCTGTAGCTTTGCTTCAAGGTAGTAGTTTTAAGTATTGCTATTTGATAGGACTTTAGGATTTAATTAGGAAGTGTTTGACTTGCAGAAAACCAACTTAAGCTAAATACGTAGAATTGTAATAGAAAAATAGTAGAGTAATTAATAGCAACTAGCAATTTCATCAGGGATGAAATTATTTCGTAGTTCTAAGTAAATGAGAAATAGTTTTGGTGCACTCTTGGCAGTTGTAATGTAGATATTTTGCCTTTAAAAAGAAAAAAGATGGAAAAAGGATAGGAGAGGAAATCATGGCAGTCTCTTTGGGTTAGGTTTAATATTCACAACATGGTGATGTGTTGACTACTGTGATGAAAACTTTCTATTAGTACCTTTATGGAGATGGGGAAGAGGGGATTAGAGCTGTGACTTTCCTACTGAGAGCCTTTAATTTTGGTTTCTACAGAAATGAAGAGGACAATTGTCCACTCCTGAGCCTTCCTGAATATAAATGTGATGTTATCATGGGTTCTTTTTCTTTGTTTGTTCGTTTTTAGCTAAGAAGTGCTTTCTTTCCTCTGCTGTTCTTAATGGAACAGAACATGGAGATGAAAAAGCATGGCTTCTGCCTTAGGCTGGAGTTTGCACAGAGGCTCTTTGGTCTGTTTCTCCTCTTTGCGTGGGTTGCAGAGGACTGGAATTGGTCGGGGCAGCTGGGCAGTGCACCTGGGAAGCTGAAAGGGAAGGGCCCAGCAGAGCTGCGCAAGACCAGTGTCCTCACCGTACAAAGTACACACAGCACTAGTGCGAGCTCTTCTCTGACATCCCAACCATAGTAGTGGTTTGGATCAGTCTAATTCTGGTAGCACTTTTATTTATGAATGAAGGGAGTGAGATAACTGGAAGAGCCCAGCATTATCTTATGAAACTGTACAAGCAAGCTGGAAGTCTGGCCCTAACTCATATTGTTATTTTGTGTTTTGGTTACTTGAAGACTAGTGGAAAGGGTTTTTCTTGCCCTCACGTTTGCCTATAGAATATTTATCTATGAGTGAAGATGTTCAAAACATGATACTTTGGTATATGTTTAGATAGTGATTGATGTTGGGGGTGGGTATTTCCTGATACTTAATGATGGTTTAGAAGAGTTAGTCATCATTGGCCAGGAAATACCAACTCCAGATTAGATCGAGTTCAGTTATCTAAAAGACATTTCAGTGTCCATCTGAATGTGGTACATTGCCAGAGACATTGTGTTCATAATAGCATCTTGTTTTAGTGTTTAATTATAGAATTAGTGGTTGTATGTGGGTTCTGTGTGCTATAAATATCATCTTGAAGTCACTATCTCTGCTGCCCCAGGTTTTGGAACATGGTCAGACAGTGTTGCCTAAAAGTCAGCTAAAATTCTGTAACTGCAAGAATTTTGTAGTCTAAAGTGAAAGAATATTTAGTACTTCTCTCCCTCCCTGTCCTTGGCAACCACAATTACTGCCCATGTAAATTTTGCAGTATACTTCAGGTTGGGATTCAAACGGCATCTTTTCAGGTTAATCAAGTTCCCTTCTACTTTCTAAATGGGACTGATGATTCTCAGCTTTTAGTCCAGTGTACAAGCATTGGTTTGTACTTGGCACGATAGAAATAAGTTAATTCGTTTAAGAAAAATGGAGAAAAATGCGGAAGCTAACATATACCACTATCAAACAACCATGGCATATATAACCAAGTGTGTGTGGGGGGGGTTATATCTTCTGAAATTTAAAAAAAAAAAAAGAATTTCTAAGTATTAGTAGATCCCCTTTCCGGAGATTCTTATTCTGGATGTTTGCTCTAGTTTTTATTAGCTAGGCAAACCATGTTAACTGAATATATTGTGGGAGTTGAAGAGGAGTAAAAACCACCAGGGACTTCTGTAATTCAAGGCTGAAGGAAGAAATTCTGGGAATGTCTTCCTGGCTGCCTCTAGTTCTCTTCTGCCTTTTGTCTTCTTTCCTTTCTTTCCTTCTCAGGACAGGTGAATTTTTCCAGCTGTAATCTTGTAAAAATCATATATTGGGGCTTAACTATGTAATTGTAGGCCTCTGTGCTTCCATTAAGTGTTAAGCTCCTTTGGAATTGGCTGAAACTTCCTGCTGTCTAGGCTTGTAACTGTCATATTAGTACACCTTGGAATCCTGTCTCTGCACAGTTATTTTCATAGGTGTGCACTGAAGAGTAAAGTAGCTCTATCAATCATAAAGACAAACTTGAATGCCATGAGTAAAAGCAGGATTCACGAATAATACTCAATTCAGTTTATAGAACTCAATGTACTACACACTTGTACATACCCAAATATTTCACTCTGGACCTTACCCTGCTCCTTCTCAGTTGTTTTTTACAAGTTTTCTTATGTTATCAGTGAGCACAGCTGGAGCTGGCAAGACCTTGTGTAAGCCTTGAAGATGCAGAGGAGATGAGGCATCTCCAGTGGCCCATCCCACTGATGCAATTGCTCAGGCTTTGCAGGCAAGGCAGGGTGTTGCTGAAGGTTTCACTGAAGTTGTTGTACTCAAGTGAAGGACTGTTGTTGCCAACTAAAACCCACTGGGTTTCATTCTCTGTCACAGAAGGATGGACTTCATGAGCGCATTAACTGTGGGGGGAAGAAAAGGGGGTTCAGTAGATGATATTTTTAATTTTATGTAGATGTGTCAGTTGCTGCTCTGGTGGCATGTAATAAATGACAGGTACAGTAAGATGTGCTAGTTTCTATAGCAGGATGTAGCTACTACTTCTGATTGAGTTGTCCTAAGGTATTATGCCTGTAGTAGTCTGTTAGAAAATGGTTGCTTTGGAGTGTCAGAACTGATGCAGGTACTACCAGAACGTGTGCAAAACAAGGCAGCTGCAGGAGGCTGTGGTCCGTGTGCGCCGCAGTGTTTCACAGATTCCAGTTAGGTACCCGGCTGTAGCCTTTGAGGCCGTGTGCAGTTGGTTTAGGTTTCCCAAAGTGTTTCAGTGTACCTCACCCGTGATGGAAGCTGTCCAGCCCCTTCCTGTTGCTTGTCACGTCTGGATGCCTAATGTGAGGGGGCGTGGGTGGTGAAGAGAGTTTGCAGGGAGTGTCTCAGGGCCGCCTGTCCAGTGGAGCCTGTGTCACAGCTACATTCTTGCCTTACCGTCTCTCTCTTGCAGAACTTTACCTTTTCATACTCTGCATTTTGGAGAACTATATCATCCAGATTTATTTGTCTGTAGTGTAACTGACCAAGTCTGTATGGGTAGTAATCTGTGGAGTCCTTAAAACAACAGACTTTTTTTTTCTTTTCAAATGGTAAGTAAAGTACTATGAAAACTATCCACTTAATACTATAGGTAAAAGTGAATGTCTTGTAGTTTTCAAATCCTGGGTGGACTGGATTCAAATTATTGAAGGAGGTATTTGTTAGCACTTGTTTGAATTAGGTACAATGTACTTTCAGTTCTCCTTTCTTTGACTGGTTGTGTAATCTGTTTATTCCCTGAACTAAGCATGTGAATTTCCCCATCATTTCTTAAAAACTGAATACCACATCCTTTTGTCTTAAGATTTTGTGAGCTTTAAAATTTGAGAGATTCTATGGAAGATTATAAATTAATTGCAGGGCATCCTCAGGAAGTTTATTCCTTTTTAAAATGTGTATCCTAATATAGCTGAGAACATCATGGAGAAGTGCTTTTCATGTTCTCTGATGTCATCTCAACCTAAACCTTTAACTTCAGTGAGATCTTTAAAAGGTCCTTCTAATTGTTTGCATAGGGAGAATCTTTAACCACTTAAAATAGATTCAGGAAAGGTTACTAGTTACTGGTATGTTGGAAGTTTGAACCTTTGAAATGTAATATAATGTAAATAAATATGGGGTGTTCTTACAGTGTATTTAGTAGATAAATTTAAATGTTTCTCTAGTTTCAAGACTTGAGTCTTGCTTGGATTTGATTTTAAACATCATACTCATTAAGCTGATGTTATTAATATTCAGACTTCCACTCAAAATCTATTTCTTCTGTGAAGCCTGTCAATAATTAGTCACTTACCAATAGCTGTGCCAATGATGAGGTAAATTCTTTTTATTCGTGGTTTAGTTGTTATTTCCTTAATTTTTTTCTTCTCAGACCTGGGACATAACGCTTAGTCTGTAACACTGAAACACATTGCCTGCTCCCAGAATCTCTGTGTAACTATATCTACAAAAAGCACATTGTTTCTTTTCTTTCCCATTCTCAAAATAATTGTATAAAGGAGAATCAGAGTCGGGGTTCTAGGTTCTGATTTTGTACCAGAGTGAGCATGGATTAACTTCACATGATGGTCATCAGCCTGGGATATGTAGGTTTTACAGAGCTGTTCATTCATCCCTCTTGCTGGTGTATTGCAATTCCCTTGATCCCTTCTGGAGTCTCCCTTCAAACAGAACGGGAGCTCTGCTGAGAGCTTCACATCTTGTAGCTGTTTTAATTTTACTGACATAGCCATTTTTATGTGTAACATAATACTATTATCCAGCAGGAAATACAGTGTCCTACTGTGAATCTCAAGACTATCAAATATTTTAGGAATGCTTTCTAACCTTCTTTCCAGCATCAGAGGGATAAGTAGGTCAAATAGTTCTGTTCGGTACCTCCACACCCCTGTACCCCTTTAGGAAAAAAATTTACAAGCTTGCTTTAGGTGTTTCACTCTTGTGAAATGTAAGATAATTTAAAAAATTCTATTCAGATATTCGTTGTTTTGTAAGCACAGAGTGGCTTCTAGAAGAAGAATGTAGCAGTAACAACATTTTAAAAATCCTTCTTAGTCGAAAAGACACTTACCTACAGAGAGTATTTGGAAAAGTAAAAATGTTCTTAGTAGAACACCCTTGCCTCTCCATCCAACAAACAAACAAACAACAACAAAAATGGGAGTAAGACAATTTAACTGCAAAAACTGGAGCAGATCATATGTATGTTCATCTATGATCTTAAGCTTGGGCAAATTTTAGGTATGTTCTGTGAAATTAGCTTATGTAGTCAGTCAGATCTTTTGGGATTTTTGCCTTACTAGTTAATCTGGTTTTTCACACAAATTTTACTTGTTTTATGTAGAAAAGATAAATGCAATAACAGAATTGTATGCATTAGTATGCATACAATTCTGTTATTGCCTTATTTCTTGGTTGCTCTGTTTTTGTTAGAGTTCAGAATATGCAGGCTGTATGCCCAAAAGCAGGCCATTTCCTGAATCTCCTTTTATTCCTTAATTTTGTGTTGCTGGAACTTTGCTTAGTGTTTAATTAGTATTTGGGTCTCCCACATATGGCTCCAATCTCCTGTATCTCCAGCCCTGGATATTTATAGCAAGCCCGCCCAAATGCATTATTCCAGCTGCGAGAAACTGACTCAGTGCACATTGTGGTTCCCCCTGTGCCCATGTCTGTGACCAACTGTGGAGTTTTGGCATGCACTGCATTCCTGGGTGTGGTTGTAGGACAATCCAAGATAACCTCAGTTATCTTGGCTTTGTTACAGCAGCCTGTTGCCCTTTTAGAAGTTCATGTTAGAGGTTATGAAAAGCATTTAATTCCAGACTCTGAAGTTACTCTGTCACCTTCATCTTTAGTTCTTCTTTTTTGTAAGAATTTAGGGAGAGAGAAGTTATATGAGGAGTAAAAAAAGCTTGTGTAGATCACTAACTTGATATTTCAAAATATTGGGAATTAAAATTTATGTAGTTGTGATTGCTTGTCAGCTTTGGGGTTTAGAATCCAGGGCACGCTGAATTTCACCCTATTCTTTCTGCTGCAGTTTCAGGGTTAAGGAGGTTTCATCTTGTAACACCAGTAAATCTACTTCCAGTCAGAGTCACTGTAATGTTTAATCTTGAGAAACTTCTAAAATACAAGTTGATGGACCAAGACAGGACTCAGCCTTGAGTTTAAACTTGAAAACAGAAGGACCAATTACAGGAAAGAAAACCATGACTAAACATGTAAAAGCCCACTGTACCTGTCAGACATGGTGGCGTGGACTGCAGCCCTTTCTGGTAATATGGAACTTCCAATAGGCAGCGTGAATATGAGTGTACTGGAAAATGCTGTCACGTAATGGTGTTGTCATCGCTCAGACTCAAGACTTGGGAGGGCTGTGGTTCTGTCAGTTTGTGTAGTCAGACACTGTCTACTTTAGAAAGATGTTTCTGTATAACCCCAGTGTAAATGGTGCTGGTGGTCAACTTCCCGTAGGTGTATTTCACAATAGAGAGAGGTGGAAAAGGAGAACCTGATTTTTGCGAATATGGCCCCTTCCTTTGTAGAGTATTTTCTTACAGACAGTTAGGGAACAATATAAGAACTCTGCACTCATTAAATACTTAATTTATCCTTAATAAAAAAGGAGTGACTTTAAGTGGCTCCCTTAAGCCATCCAAATCCAGTGGCTGCCCTTGAAAATAGTTATTACATTTGCAAATTGATAGATTTCATTGAAGAAGTCTTATTTATGTGAAATATTGAGTGCAAATAACTTAAGAACATGTTATTGCATTGATGATTGATCTTTTTGGGTGATACTTGTGAGTTCAACTTTGCCTGACCACTGCAAAATATCAGTTTGGTGTTACTCTTAAATATGGTTAGTGTGAAATTTGAGGAAAAGTGGTTTGTGGTTTCTAACAGTACTTTTTGAGGCATGTGATTCAAAGGCCTGTAGACACTTACATATTTTACTGTCATGAGACTAAATTGGTCAGAGAAACATATGTAATAGCTACTTGACTTTTTCTGCTCCTAGTTTATAGAAGTTCTGTGATGTAGGAATCCCACGTCTCAGTGCTGGCAAAGTTGTGTATTTATGCTTGTATTTAGAAGGGAAGGCTTTATATAAATGCTTTCAGCATCTCTTATGTACAGTAGTTAGACTACTATGGTGTTGGAAAAAATCTCTTATGGAGAGATGAGGAGTTTTGTAGTTCTTGTTTGAGAACTCTTTCCTTTTCCGGTGGTCTCCTCCAGAAATACCACTGGAGGAGACCACTGCCCTTAGACTTGCTGTCTGTTTGGTGTGATGTGTACAGCTTCAGAGAGCTGCAGGTAAGATGCTGTTGTGTAGATGATCTCAGGACGTGGAGTTTGAGCTGGAAAGATGCAGTGTGAACCATAAGCAGAGCAGAAGGGTGGCTCTGTAATATAGACGATTTCAGTGCACCTGGTGGACAATCAGCCTTTGGAATTAAATCTGACCTTTGAGAAGTAATGTGAGGTACTAGCAAGTGCTCGATAATGCAAGGAGGGAGACCTTAGCCATTCTGCTGTAGACAGCCTTTGTTTTGCTAGAGCTTTGTTGATTTATTTTTTCAAGACATCAGTTGTCATCCATTAACCAGAGGTGAAGATTGCTAAAGCTGCTGGAAGAACGGTGCAGTTTGAGTGGATTTTCTAAATTCTGCCATGTGCACTGATGTTTTCTGGCCAAGTGAAATGTGTGCCTGTGGTAATCTCAAAGGGACATAAGGCGATGCTTGGTCCTCCAGGGATCATGGTCAAGATCAACTCTCACAGAACTTGCCAGCAAGAAGGGATTATCACAACATACTCTGAGTTGAAAGGGACCCACAAGGATTGTCAAGACCAGCTGTAAGGTGAATGGTCCATATGGGGGTCAAACCCACAACCTTGGCGTTATTAGTACCACACTCCAACCAACTGAGCTCATCTCAGTGGCACATTATGCTATCTTCTGAGGAGATCTGATCTTTCTAGAACAGAATAAGCTCACTTTCTACCTCAGTTCAGTACCTGTGTCCCCAAGTCACTATTTGCATTCCCTGCTTGTAGCTTCCATTCCTGTGAATGTAGTAAATTAGATGAAGTTTAATATATGTAGAGAAATTGTAATTAAGGAATGTATAATTGATTCCTTTTGAAGGAAGGTGGTGTTGTCTCCCACCTAATTTTAATGGCATTCTAAATGGTGTTATCTTTATTGTCAATGTCCTATATGCTGCCTATTGTATAAGAGAAAACTGCACATTCTGTAAGGATTTACTTCTTTAAAATCTTCTGGATTTAGAAAGGGAAGGCAGGGGATATTGTTAAGAATGATGGTTGATGAATGGAATAGTTGTGCTACAGTTACCTGCCAGAATAAAGGGATTTATTCCAGGTGCTCTTCAAATCAGTGGACTCCGTGAGTAGTCACTGGTGAAGGTAAAACAGTTGTGACTTCTGTGTGAATCTGGCAGCACAATATCCAGTGTCCTTTTCACTGACTCCCTATCATGCCTGCCTTGCTGCTGGGTGCCAGCTGTTCCATTGCAGGCATTTTTAGACTGCCTTCCTCTGCATCCTGTCTTCTGTTGCCCAGCTTAGTTGCCACCCTAGGAAACAGCTGTCTTTTATGGAAGTCAGGTGATGTTCTCCATACCAAGGTGGCAACAAAAGGCACACGATTTCATCTGTCAGCCTGGGCAGCAGCAGCATGAATTCCTACTTGCCCCAGCTATAGAGTTCGTACTGCTTTTATGTCAGTCTCATTCATACCAGGAGTGAAATTTGTTGTTTTCTACTGTGGCCATCTATCAGCAGGCAGTGCATAATATGGCAATGGTAAAATCTGAATTATTGAGGGAGAACTCCTGTGAGTGATGCCTTGGTTACTTTCTGCCACTTGCTCTATGCTGTGTCTGGGTTGTGAGGAGTGGCTGGTGGCAGTGCACTGTGCTGCAGGTGTGGAAAGGCTGCCTTTGAGTGCAGGATTTCAGGGTCATCAGGTGGTGTTTCTGTCTTTGCTGAGCTTGAAGCTTCATTGATTGCTCTGATGGACTTGAGTATGAAGACAAATTTTCCTCATTATTTCTTGTTCGACTTTCCTTATTCTTTTGCCAAGCAGTTTAAAGTTGGGAAGTACAGCTAGTGTACTATTCAAGAGGCTGTTGCAGCTGTGTGGTTTTCCAGTGTGTGTTACTTACGGGCAGTGCACTTTTTGGGACTCTCTCTTTTGTCCCCACACTCTGTGTGTTGCAGCAGATCATTGTAGCTGTTTTACTGTAGTGAGCAACACTTGATTTAGAAAGGTGAGAGACATCTGTGTTTCACAGTTCTGGACTAGCTGAGGTCATTCAGTCAGACTGGTGTGTCAGGGAGGGCTGTTTGGCATCACTGGAGCTGCTGAATGGCCACTGCTGCTGGCAGCCCTGCCTGTAGTCCTGTGCTGACTTCTGGACAGCCTGGAGAGCATGACCTCCTCCATAGCTGTGGAATTCATTTATCCTTCTGAAGGAGACAGAAGGGTGATTCCACATATGATAGACAGCATCCTGCTTTGCTTAAGGTCATGATGGGGGTGAGGAAGGTACTTTCTATACCAGTAACAAAACTACTTACCTCTCTAGTTCAGGGTGATATTAATACTGAACCTTTTTCTGGGTTTGAACAATGATAACAAGATGGCCAAAAGATCCATTTGTTTGAATAAGGAATGTCTTTGTCTTTTTGTCCATGTCTCAGCTGGCAGCATATTTCAATGAGTTAATAGGTGCTAAACTGCAGTACAATATGCAATATTTCTGTAGTTCTTACCAGCTGACAAAATGCGTCTTACTGGTGGCTTGAGATGTTTTTGACTTAGCACATATTACTTGTAATTATACTTTCATTTGAAGCTTTTGAAATAAAAACACTTTTTCATGATCTTTTCATGATCATAATCTTAAATTGACCATTAATTTACAGATTGGGGCTAAAATAAATACAATAGTTTAGACTCAGTTAGGTGGGGACCTGTTAATGAGGAATGGTGAGACAGGAGTTTTGCAAATATTTATGGGATTTTGGTATTAATGGAAGAGAGTCTTAGTCTTAGCTCCTTATATAGATAAACTGGGATCCTGAAGGGCAGAAGGAGCATTTTGAGATGCATATTTTACTTTGACTTTTAATGTATCATTAGTTAACTGTTACAGTGGTTCGTTTAACTTCATCTCACTAATAAGTGTTCTGTGTCTTACTCTACTAAGAGTATGGAAACACTTTTGATTTTTATTTCTAGATTCTTCAGACAATTTCAGTGAAGGTTTTTCATTATTATGTGAAGGTTATTTTAAACTGTTTGTGTTATAATGCACATTCTGGCCTTTTCATAATAGTAATTTTGAGACGTGAATACAGCTTGTGAAGAAAGCACACGTGCAAAGGCTCATTCTTGGCTTTTAATGCTTGTTTGTTTTTTGTAGCAGAAATTCTGTGCTGATCTTGAAAGAGATAATAAAGCCTGTATGCTAACAGAATTAATATGGGGAAGAAAAAGCTAACAGAAAAAAGCTGAATTAAGATCCCAATATTTTATCACCAGGAAGATGGTACAGTAAGTCTGAATCCATTATATTCTAGTCCTTTATATTCTAAGACTTGACCTTCTGAATTACCATAGACTTAATTTTGACTAGAAGGTAAAATGCTGATGTGAGTTCTTGCAGTTCATTTAGTAGGTAAAGCAGTTTTACAAGTTTGGAGCAGTCTGTCTCAGGTAGTGACGTGAGATTCACATATATACCTTCCCTCCCCAATGTTATATCAGATGAACTGGTTTAAGTATTGTTTACAGGCTGGAATTAAAATCTTCTTGTGGTCTTGGAAAGACCAAATATTTTGACTAGATTGTTAGAGAAATTAACATACTGCTTTCATTTCATGGTTGAAGTTTTCATTTAAAAAATCTTCATTATCATGAAGGAATTCTGTAATTATTAATTTGATTTTAGGTGAAAAGGGTAGAAGCCATCTCTTTGGATGTATACAGAGTTCTTTAGAGAAATATATTTTCATTGTTAGGTATACTTAAAGGGGATTTGTATAACTGAACTTTTTTTTCTCTTCACTGAGTTTAATGGGAGTTAAAAAGAACAGTCTGGCGAGGAATTCCTGGATTTATTGACATATCAAGCTTTATGTGATAATTCTCACTGAGCATGTAATTGTGGATTCATAATACATTATTGCTGGTCAAAAATAATGTGTTACTAATTTTAGTGACCATCACAAAATCTGGTAACTTCTGTGGAAGGAAATGTCTGAGAGATTATTATCAGTGTTTAAAAAAACAGTGCCCGTGAGATTTTGTAGCATTAGCGGTTGAATTCCTATCTATTGCCTCTGTAAAGACCAACATTACTATCCTTATAAGCAAAAGGCTTTAAATGCCTAGTGATAGGGAGTGAGGGAGGAAAGTATGCATCTGTTTGTAAGAGCAGATATGAAAAACTTGACTTGGAGTTCTTCCAAAAAACCTCAAACTTTAAATGCAGACTGATTGTTTAATCCTTTTATCACTTAATTCCATGGAGATCACCCCATCCTTCCCCTCCCCTCTTACCCCAAATGTGTATATGCAAACATTGAAATTAGTAAGATGAAAGGTTTTGGCATAGGTCTGAGAAGCTTCAGGTCTGTTGCCAGGAAGAAAGAAAAATCCAGGCTTGAACAGAGTTGTGGCAAATTGGTATAATAGTGTAATAATTCCGGATTGTGGGGTTGTTCTTTAAAAGAAATACTTGAAATTATCTAAAAACCATTGTCTTGTGAGGTATAGGGAGGAAATGATGTAATTTCCCAGATGATACCTTTTATAGCCCATATTGGACTTTACTTTATCATCTCTCCTTTATTTCAGCCCATAGGTTCTTTTCCTTTTTTTAAAAATATCCATGGAGTCATGGTTATAGCTTCAAGAGAGAGGGATTTTAAAGAAAAGTACTATGGCAGAATCTGAGGGGGAAAAAAAAAGTAAGTCATCAAGTGAATGTATTCTTGCTGCCGTCATAGGAACATTGTTCTGGTAACCGATTCTACTACACTTGAATTTTGGGAATGTTTTTTCCCAAAATTACATGCATCAGGATTTTATGAAGGTAAATGCTTGTAAAAGATATTTCTTTAGTTATGTTGCTATATATAATTTTCAAAATCACTGAAGTCATGCTTAGAGCTTAAGGCTTTGCAGTAAGCAGACAAAGGAAACATTAGGCACGAAGTGAGGTTTTACGTGCTGTGTCACCATAAGGAATGCTAGTTGTCTATATAGAAAATGGTACTAGAAACCTGAAATGGTGCTGAAATTCTCTGTTTAGACACCTCTCATAGGAACTATGGTGACAGATTCCTTAAATGTTTTGTGAATTCTTCTGTGGGTGATGAAACATGCGGCTTGTATTAGACTCTAGAGGATGCAAAATATTTTTAAAGGTATTTAACTAGTGAGGGAATTCAGAAGGCATTGCGTTCCCTGTACTTGAAAGAATTTATAGCTTGTATCTGACTTTGTTAAGCTAGCTTCTGATTTGATTACATTTGTGCAAAGCAAATGGATTTGGGAAATAATTCTGTTAGTTCCTTGTAGAGTTTTGTAAAGAGTTATTGTGAGAAAAGTGTTATGGAACAACTCAAAACTTGCACTGGATGGGTGTACAAGTGTAAATATTAATTTCTACTATAATAAGTAAGATTTGTGTAAAGAAAAATTTATGTTCTTAGACATCAACCACAGTTGCTATGCTGGACACCAGAGTGAGTTCCTAAAAACATTCTGCCTGTCTTTTACGTGAAAGTGAACTTTTTCTGTTGTTCGGCTTAATGAGGGATGATCAAATGATTTTCTGATATTCTGACAGCCAGAAAAAATTGCTGAATCTTTTCTCTGGGCTCATTTTTATTATTAAAACTTGCCATTTTTCACAAAAGCTTGATACAAAGCTTCACAATTTCACTTTGAGTTATAAATTAATCTTAAAATTCCTTTTGTGTCGCTTGCTCTCCTCCTTCTTTGCATTGGCTGCAGTCAAAAGTGTGGTTGATTTAGCGTGAACAAGCTGAAGAAAACCCACAGATAAGGGGGCCTTAATTATATTTAGCTGTGGAGGATGGGAGCGATTGAAGTGTCTTGAGCTGCCGTGTAACAGCTGCCAGACAGTGACTGAGTGGAGTGCTCAGGCCCAGTGCAGTAATGGTGTAACAAGGAGTCATCTGTCACGCTGTGAATGACACACTTCGTGGCAGTTTAAGCTAATTTTCATTTCGTAATTGAGATTGACTAGTGCACCCATGGCTTGTTGCCACAACAATTCAAATTTTGTGAGCTATCTAGAATATACACAAATACATTTCATTTAAATGTCCTGAGCTATGGAAACTTCTGCTTGTGTGTGTTTGGGAAAGGGAGATCCCTGCCGCTGTGGCGAGCCGGCGCTTGGTGGTGCTGGGGCAGGTGGGTGCGAACAGCTCTGCTGTGGGGCTGTGACAGCTGCAGCGCGGAGGTGTGGCCAGCTGGACTGGCCCTGGAGGGACACCAGCTTGAGAGCTGTGCTGCTCACAACAAAGGCTCCACAGCACAGTAATGCTCTCTGATGCAGTCACTGTTGGATCCTGGGGAGGAATAGAAGATTAAGATATGAAGTAAGACTTCCCAGCGGGTCAGGCTGGACTGGGTGATTTCCTAAATGGAATGCTGAACCTCTACTATAGGTTCCAATAACCTTTGGAAGTTTTGATCAAATAATTAATCTGGGTGGTTTGGGGTTTTGTTTGGATTTTTTTTTAATTTTATGTTGTTATTGTTTTTTTAAATTTTTAATTATTTTCTATTTTTAGTTTTTAAACTTTCCTAGAGCTAGGAATTGTCCTGGTTAATTTTGTATCATGAAGAGAAATACTCTTTTATTGAAACCTGGGCCGCTGGAGAATTCTATTGGTTTTCCACAGTTTCTACAACATAATTGGAAAATCATCATTTCCTTTTCATTTTCTAACGTTATTAAACTGTAACTTTTGTAGCTTTCCCCACTAGAAAATTGCTTTTCTGAGGTGAAGACCTTTGATGTATCTAATCTGCCCTTCAGCAGAGGGTGTTAAGTAGCCCTTGCTATCCTCCTTATCCTTGCTACTTTCCTGCACCTTTCAGTTTCGAGGGTGTATTAACTACAAGAACTACGTGGTATTGAAGCTGAGTGCAGACTGATCTTATGCTGCAACATCTTACTGGCTTTGCTCTGCTCCTTCCATAGTGATTCTTACTACTGTCTGCTTATTTAACAAGTAAATTTTTAGAGGACTAAACATGAGTTATGACAGTGGTAAAAGCTGAATTCATATTCATTGCTATTTATAATTAAGGTGGCTTTTTTACCCTTCTTCTATGTGCTTTTCTCTGTGGTTTTTATTACAGAATAATTTCTTCTTGTGAGATGATAATCTATTTCTAAAATCAGTTTAATCTACTCCAGAGCATTTTGCATCACCTGTAAACAGCTGCTGAACTATTTTCTTTTGAGAGCATATACGAGTGAATGAAACGTCACTAGTTGTGGTGGTTTACCTCCCTGTTTTGTATCTGAGCATGATGCTACTCACGTGGATTTGCTCAGTTTTTCTGTACCTGAATCCTACTTGCTGACAGACTCAGCAGCACTACTACTCATTCCCACTGAAGACTTCTCATAAAGCTGATACAAATTTATGGTTTGTTGTTCCAAATGTGTCTGGAATGCGAGCCACGTGGGCTGCAGGACTGGACCATGCTGTGGGCTGGTGTAGAGCCATGTTGCAGGATCAGTTGTCCAAAGTGCTGCAGCTTTTGCTTTTGTATATGAAACAAGAGTAAAGCTTCAGTATGAATGCAAATATATTTTTTTAAACCTTGCTAAAATATATCCTCCTAGTGATCTGGTTTAGAGTGCAGTTGGTTCCTGAAACACATGCTCTGGATCTGTAGCTTACTTCGTCTACTCTTTCTACTCTCACCTAAGAGCTGGAACCAAAAGTACTGTGTGTGATTTGTATGTTTCGGAACTCCCAGTCAGGAGGTAGTGATCAGGTCAACAGCACAAAGGTACGATTGACTGATTTGTATTCAACTCTATCTGATGCTGAGCAGCAGATGTTTGGCCTTGTCTAGTCAACACTGATTATTTGCTTATAAAATACTCATAGGTCCTACTGAAGTAAGAGGAGTGTAAAGACCTAAGATTTGTGATTGATCTACCAGTAAAGGATGCTTATTTAAATCGTGATTTTTTTTTTTAAACTTTGAAAATGCATTTATTTTCATGGGATTTAACATACATAACTTCAAACTGCAGATTGTGGAATTGAGTGATTAAAGAACATACTTTTTGGCTCTTTCAGGCCTTTTTGTACTTTCTTTTATGTCTAATTTCATTTTGCAATTCAGCATGTATTTGTAATGATGCCTTTTAAACCGATATGTTCATGTCTGAGACTGTTGTCTGATATTTAGCTGCCCTAAATGTAGATGATTCACTTGGAAATGCCATGGTTTGGTTAGTTAAAATTACTCACATGTGTGCAGATGAACTGCAAAGCAGAATTACTTGAACTGCTTTCCACAAGGCATAACTAGTGTTTCTTTACTAAACTTTTGCTTATTTTCAGTTATTATAGATAATATAGTTCAACTCATTTGGTATCACATTAAGTGTTTAGGAGACCTGCTTTCCACTAATGACTGACAGTCTGCAGTGTATTTTTAGACTGGACCTACAAAACAAAGGGATTACTGCCTTATATCTCTGCTCTTAAACCTCTTAGCATATTGTATAGGACCACAGTCAGAGTTTGCAGTTGCTGTGGTGTCTGTTGAATTGGGACATTTGCTTTAGAATAGTTATTGATGGAGAAAATAAGGCTTATTTTCTTTTATTTGCTGAATTTCACAGGTTTGTGAGAGGCAAATGATTTATCTTACATTGGCTAGAAAGAGCATTGCATATCTTTAGGAATAACTTCTGCCTTGCAATGATCAAACTTGTATTTTTGTGACAGTTTAAGAGTCTCAGTGTTTACTTTGGTGTTACTTCTGTTACATAACATTGTGGAATACTGAGTACTGTATTTAATTGCTGCAGTCTGGGGGTATTTATGTTTGAAAAGTGTATTTTAAAAAATCCTAAGCATCAGGATAGGGCCTCTGGTAGCTGAATGCTTTAGCCACGTAATTATTAACAGTGTGTTGGAGTACAGTTCATTATTTCATTTCCTGATATTTCATAAGC
Source organism: Pomatostomus ruficeps (assembly GCA_013400735.1). Lineage (NCBI taxonomy): Eukaryota > Metazoa > Chordata > Aves > Passeriformes > Timaliidae > Pomatostomus > Pomatostomus ruficeps. The sequence continues at coordinate 21,989 of VYZT01013335.1, read as the reverse complement.
TGTTTGCAATTTTTGTTTGACTCTTGCCAGTAAGCTGTTGCTGTCATAACTTTGTTTTTTCCCCTTCTTCCACCCTCATCCGTGGTGTAGATAGAATTGTCAAGTGCTCTGGAAAGAGTTGTGGAGTGCTCACACGATACCTTAGCTCAGGTATAAGATAGCAAGAAATCTGATGGATTTGAGAGGATGTCTTGTACCTCACATCTTATGGTAACAATGCATCACAGTTTCTAGGAATGCTGTCAGAGACATTATTGTCACAGCTCTGGTCTCTTTGGTCTTACATAGAGTTTAAGGTTGCAATTTCTGCTGTATTTTCAAAGTATGATCTTTGGTCTTACATAAAGAGTTTAAGGTTGCAATTTCTGCTGTATTTTCAAAGTATGATCTAAATATTACTTTCCACTGCTGAAAGGAGAGTTTTCTACAGTTGATACACTTGCTTCAGTAGACTTACGTATCCAATACTTTACCTTCAACGAGGAAAATCCCCTTAACTGGGACTCTAAATAATAATAACAAGAACAAAATGTATTTGCTGGCTGAACAAATGAAGAAATGTTTCACCTTGATGCATATTTTGATGTCTGAGAATGCTTACTTGTAGTATTGTATTATTAGCTGGTAATTGGGTAATGAAAGGGTGAACGGGTTGGAAAGCCATGTGGTGAATAATGTGGTTAGTCAGCCTCTATTGCGAAACAGGGCTCTTAACGTTTTAGTGAGCATGCTCATACGGGTACATGCCTTCATTTGCTTCAGTGTGACAGTGCTGGATTTAATTAGATTTTATGGGATCTAAACTTACAAAAAGGCTCAAAGTTCTGCATTCAGGATCTGACACATGGGGTGACCTTTTCTTCCTTAGAAGATAAGGGTACTCTGTGTTCTTGTGCTGGTGAATAATTGCAGAGAAGCTGTTGCAGGGCAATTGCAGCAAGTTTTGGCTAACCTTTACAGTAGACTTGGAGAGATAGGACATTACATGTTTTTGTACTGTGTAAGTGGGAGAGGAGGGGAGAGCATTTGCTTAGCAGCAAAGCTTAATAAGGATTTTTCAGGGAAGTAAAACTTCATCCTGGCAGCTTCATAATAGACAGGGACAGACTATTTACCTTGGCAGCAATCAGCTTGCTTTCCAACTTGCCTCTTTTTTTTGAAAATGAAATATTCTTGCGTTGTCATCTTAAATTTAGGGACTCAAATTGTACATTAGAGAGCAAAAGAGATCTAAATGTTTTGAACTGTGTCTGTTTGTGTTTGTACTGCAGGTAAGCCTGCCAAACCCAAGTCTCATCCCAAGAAAATGACTTGAAACAAGAATATTTCCTCACTGGTGTCCTCATGTCCTGGTTATAGCCAAGATTTACAGTAATGTTGAAGTGCCAGCAGTGAACTGTATTTTTATTGGAAAAATAAATGTGGAATACTCTTCTGGAATATGGAAGTGTGGGCTGTTCACATTTCCTGGTGCAGACCATTGTGGATTTCATAATAAGATTCAGGTTTTCAAAAGATAGCTGTTAAACATTAGTCTGTGGACAGGTGTGACCAGGTTGTACTTGCACAAGAACTCAGAGCCGCTGAGCTTTCTAAGGATACAGATCTTCACAGCCATGCAGAGGAATGTTTCTGGAGTGTTTTCCTAGTAAGTAGGTTAGGTAAACACGTTTTTTTCAACGAGATTAAGATTATTTGCATTTCCTCTTAGGTCTGAAATATCAGGTAGCTTTGGCAGGAAGAATGCATCCTGATTCAGAAAGCTTTGATGTTAAGAAATGCGAGAAAAACATATTAGAGATGGATGAGGTTTTCACTCTGGGTTTCAGGCTTTTTTAGGCTTGGCTCTTCAGCAATATTAGGTGTATTTCACCGGGGAGAGCACACAGGGAGCAGATGGTTGTGCAGCTGGTTAGCCCTTACCTGTGTGTGGCAATACAGGTGGGAATGAGACTTTTTTTTTCCTTTTAAATTACATAGTCTGATAGTGTCAAGTTACTTGAATTAGTTTTATATGGAGACTTGTAAATTTTAGAATGACCCCTGTAACACATTGTTCTTAAAACTGTATTTCCCTGCTGTTTGAAGTGCATACTTCTAGGAATTTTGTTCATGTCTCAATACTACTCCTGGTGGTTCAAGCTTGTTAGGAGGACTTTGTACTACATATCAGGAGGATGGCACCCGGAGTTGGGGGTGTGTGTGTGCGTGTGCGGGGCAGGGGGAGGGTGGTGTGTGTGTGTGTGTGTTCCCTCCTGCCCCTGGCTACTCTGTATTTATTGCAGGCTGCAGAGAGTACTTTGCCCTTACCATGACTTTCTTTTTTTCTAAATTGGTAAATAGGAAACAGTATTAAATTCTGAAAGAAAACAGAAAGTAATCCCAAACCTACTGAATGGTTTAAAAAAACTGACTGAAAACTTAATACCTGTTTTTATCCTTTTTCATTGCAAACAGAAAAGATAACAGATAGTTGAATGCAGATTAAATAATCTTTGTGAAGGCTAGAGTTCAGAAGAAAGATAAAAAAATGCTTGTACTGTTTCTTGGTCCTCAGCATTGAAATGATACGTGGTTGCTGAGTGTGAAATATGTAGTCCACCCTAGCTTAAAACCTAACCACTTGAATTTGTGCATGTGGTTCTGGTACCCAGTACCCATATTGTCCTTCTGCCCTGCAGATTCTGTAGTTTGGATTGCCCTGTAGCAGTAGATGCTTTGCAATAAACATCTATCCACACTGTAGACAAAGTGCTTATGTAAAGGTATGGTTACACAGGCAAACTCTTGCAATGCTGAGCTCCAAATTTGCATCATCAGCAGCTTCCTTCTGATCTAACTTCAGTTAATATGAAAGCTTACCCATCTCTCACTGAAGGGTAAATTGCTGGCTTGTGCTCACTGAAGGGTAAAAGTGAACACACTTGTACAGCAGAGCAGCTAACAAGACATGAATTAACATGCTGGTTTAAATTGCAGTGATTTGTTCTGCAGCCATAACCTGATGATGCACAAGGCAGTGAAACCAAGACTGCTTCAACATGCACTTTTATCCATGATAGTGTTGTTTCTGCCTGTTGTGTGTGACAACTCTGCCTCTGAGCTGTCAGTGGATGGGTAGAGGTGTAAATGGTATTTTTTATGTTGGTAAGAAGAATAATGGTACTCAAGCTCTCCTTAAATTGCTGTCCTGGGGTGATTTGGAGCTTTGTTTCCAAAATACATACATTTGCATAAAAATAAATGGCAGCATAAATTTAAAACCTCCATTGTCTTTTTGATACCTTTTGTAGGTTTGGGAAATGGTCTAATGTCTCATGTTGTAATCTCTTGTATTACAAAAGTGGTGGAGATTTTAATGTTGTGCAGGTGGTTTTGTTTTGTTTTGGTTTTTTGGGGCTTGTTTTGCTTGTTTTTTTTTTCTCCAGTAGGCATGACCATTCAGATACTCAGCTGTCTGCAGTAAAATAACCTTGTAATGCACCAGGACCCAAAGTGGCTCTGTTTCCTCATTTCTCCAGAAGGCTCACTGCTTTCAGCCTTTGTTGGGAGTTTGTCTCTGATGTAACATTATGTTTTGTGATTTAATTAGATTTTGAGTTTCCTATCTTGGCTTTTCACTAGGTTTTATCTTCAAAGTCTCCATTGTCTTCTTTCTCTGGGTCCAAGCTGGATTTGTAAAAGTGAAAAGGAAATAGAGGTTTTGGTGTTTTGGTTTGTCTCTTGGGTGATTTTAAAATACTTCTGATTACATGACAAAAATAAGTTGCTAAATAAAAAAATATCAAAGTCTGATAACTTTCATCTTACATAATTCCAAAACATAGTATCAAACCTTTTACAGTACCTGTGATGCTGTCAGTTTAGTAGAAAATACCCTGATATCTTGTTGCAGCCTAGGCTGGTGTCTGTTGTGTTGGCAAGCACACAGGGATGTAGGGTACCTCACATTTCCTTGCATGGAAATGTGAAGTACCCTACGAAGAATTCAAGTGGAAAATGCTCACTCATCTCTCTTCAGAGCTTCTGTGCAGAGATTTTGAGTTCCAGACGAAATTAGTAAAAATTTCAGCACTTAATTGTAGCAATTCATGTGCTTCTCTCCTGAATCCTCAAATATGCAGCCTGTGTGAATTGTTCTATTTAACACTTTCCCATCAGGTGACAGCTCTCGTTTATCTTGCCCTGACATGCATGTTACCAGCAAATTAGGTGTTTATAGGACATACTGTTTTACAACTTACTCATGAGTCTGACATTTCAGAAAACCCAAGTGTGGCCATTGAAGAGAGCTTGCTGGTTGCCTGACCAGAAATTAATTTTGCAGTTTGTCAGCATTTCTATCAGATAGAATAAGCTATTTTTAAATTGTTTTTTGCCAACATGACCTCAAGATTAGAACATCTAGGAAAATGGGTTTGGTTTTTGGTGAAGAGGAAATACTTTGGGCAAAATGCCACTTCAGCTTCTCATACAAAATGTAGTTGAGGAACTCTTATTCTTATCCTCCCCTGTGGTTGAGATTCCTGGTCAGAATAAACATCTGATAAGGCGCCAGTCTCATGGGCAACAGCAATGCCCAGGAGGGAGAAGTCCAACAGAATGCTCACATAAGCAAATGTTATAATAAGGCAATCAGACTGTGGTTTTTCACAAGTGGCACCGTGGTTGTGTGCTGTCCTCAGTCCTTGCTTTGCTGTTCACTGAAGTTTTTGAGATCCAGAGTGATTTTCAAAACTGACACGCGAGCCCTACTGCATCTAATTGTATCTGCTTAAGAGTCTGTTGCCCCTTTTGGCAGAGTAGAGTATCTGTGCTCATTCGTCCCTCACTGGAGTGCAGGTCGGGCAGCTGGGCTGTAAGCCATGTGCTGACCAGATTCCTGCACTTTCCCCTGAAGCAGCTGGAGTGGTTCTACTCACCGTGCTCTGACACTGCCAGTCTGCAGCAGGGACAAGAGTTGGTGTGTGTTCTTAGGAGCTGAGGTGCCATGTAGAGATTTGCTGCAGTACGTGTCACCTGCCCAGGGTGATTGAGTGGCCTGCCTTGAAATTCTGATTCCTTTAGACTGATGCATAGAGTCCTCTGTCTGCCATTTGTAAAACAAAATACATAACTAATACTGCTGTAATGCCTCTCTAAGGCTTGGTGGAGAATAGAAGCTTTGCAACTCCTCTTAAAACTTTGAGAATTGCCTTTACACATTCAGAGATTTTAAAATGGCTTATAACTTGTAAAATAAACAAACTGTGTTTATGGAAGAGTGTTGTGGCTTAACCGCAGATGGCAACTAAACCCCACTTGCTCACTCTTCCCAGTGGGATGGATGAAGCAGAAGAGCAACACTGAAAACTTTATGGGTTGAGATAAAGACATTTTAATAGATAAAACAAAAGCCACACAGGCAAGCAAAGCAAGAAATTAATTTGCTGTGTCCTATGGTGTTTGGCCATCTCCAGGAGAGCAGGGCTCCATCACAACAACGGTTACGTGGGAAGGCAAACACCATCACTCTGAATGTACCCCCTTCCTTCTTCCCGCAGCTTGACATGCTGAGCGTGGTGCCATATCCTGTGGGATATGCCTGTGGTCAGCTGGGCTCAGCTCTCCCAGCTGTGCCCCCTCACAACTTTCTGTGCCCCGCAGCCAACTCAGTGGTAGGGTGGGGTGAGAAGCAGAAAAGACCTTGACTTAGTGTAAACACTCCTTAGCAACAACTAAACCACCGTGTTATCAACATTTTTCTCAGCCTAAATCCAAAACACAGCCTTGTACCAAAGAAAATTAACTGTCCCAGCTGAATGCAGAACAGAGCTGCTTCAGTTTATTGAGTGGTAAGAAATGTGCATGTTTTTTATTTTGCACAGATGTTCTAATCTCTAAATACGCTCAATTAAATTCAAGAAAATGTTTTATGTTACTAGTTATGTCGAGCATTTTGTAGCTACGAAGGAATGAAGTTAACGCTTCTTTATGACTAGATAATTGTGATTGAGAATCCTTCAGCAGCTTCCCATCCCTGCACTTACACTGCTTGTTAGACCTCATGGCTGTTCTAGGCACATCCTGGGGACCGTGTCCTGTACCTTTGCCGTACATCCCAACCCTTCACTTAATTTGCATTTGGATTTGGGTTGCTTGGAGTGTCACACCTTGTTGCTTTCAGATGCTCATCAAGCAACTTTGAGCACAGTATTTGCTGTAAAAGTGGTGTTTGGTGTGGCTGGTTTCTAATGTAGAAATACTTCAGAAATTATCCCATATGCTGAAAGAATGCTCCAGAATGCTGCAAGATCCAGGAATAATGGAATTAAATTGCCACTGAACGTGTGGATGTGAGTATCGTGGTTATTTGCACTTAAACAATTAACATCATCACACTTAAATTTCCCAGTCCTAGTGGTATAATGGTGTTTTCCTCATCCATGGGTCTATCTTTGAATTACTACTTATCTTACAGTATTTATTTTAATAGATTATGGAAAGATGGAAGATTCTAGAGAAATTAGCCAGTATCATGCCCCTAAGATACAGTGGGAACTGACTTGTTTAATTATCTGCTGCTTGAGGAAGAAAGTAACAGTTGCTGAAGGAAGTTTTAGGGAGTCAGTAACAAAACTCACACCTTTTTGTTATTTGGAATGGCCGAAACGCATCATGAGATACAAACCAATTTAATATTTGTAATTAGTGGTGGGCAGTAATTTTCTATAATGCTTTTAATTTCTGACTTTTATTCAGCTTTGAAATAGTTGCATTTTCACTTTAAACCTCTTAAATGTCAGATACCACAAACATGAATGCGTTGATTTTTCTCACCTGTGTCAAATAGTTTTGACTGGAAGATACTAGTTCTTTCCAAGGTTTAAAATGGTGTTCAGCTGCTTTTAAAGCAGCTTTCATTCAAAGGGCAGCTATTGATACCCATAAATATCTATATTCTGTAATTTATTCAACCTAATGGGAAATAAGCATATATAGTGCAATTAGATTTTGTTGCCTTGCATTCTGCAGCATCTTTTTTTTCTATCAAAATGAGATGTCATGGTCTTAAGAAGGCTTCTTTTTCAGAAAAGATGACCGAATCTCAAGAAACCTTTCAGTATGTCGTCAATATTCCTCACTTTGTATCCCATATGATTTTACTCCTTTAGGTGAATATTGAGTCTTTTTATTACTAGTAATTTCTCTGATAGTGTCTTGGCTAATTGTAGTTTGAATCTAGTAAAGGTGAGCATATCTAAAGTGTAGTTGAATTGTATATAGAAATTGATACATAAAGGAATAGTGTATACAAAGTTTTGAATTCTAGGCTTCAGAAGTGTACTTGCAGCACTGTCTTTCCCCTTTCAAAGAAGTGCATTTCTCCTTTAAACATAAGAATTCTACCAGTAGACTAAGCAAGGGCTGGGCTCTTCCCCTCAGTAAAAGTGTGAAGCTATCTCTTGTATTTAATGAACAGCACAAGCACCTGGTTTTAGGAGCAGTTTTAGAGCTATGAGTCCTTGCCTTGCATGAGTGCCTGGGAAGGTTTTGCTATTGCTGTCCTGCTTGTTTGCTTTAGGTAGGTGTTTAAATTTGGGGAGGCAGGTTTTCATGTGCATCACTCTCCAGAGCTTCTCCACCAACTATTTTAGGTTGCATTATGCTCCCAGTAATACTTACTCCTGGGTCTAATGCTTCAGTTGCTGTGGAGAGAGGTTAAACAAGTAATATGGATTTGTGTTTTCTGTTTTGAAGTGAATATCTGTCTTTCTCTGAATCTGTGTCCAAAATACTTTCCTTTCACAGGTCCTTCCATTCATCTTTGCAAAAGCTCAGGTTTTCCACGGGGTCATTTGTCATGATAGTGCTTGACCCAAAGTGACTAAATGTCTGTTTGGTGCCTATTGGTAGTATTCTTTTTTTTCCTTCTTCTAGGACGTGAAAATCTGAGAAATGAACAAATTACGGCAAAGCTTTAGGAGAAAGAAAGATGTCTATGTCCCAGAGGCCAGCCGGCCTCATCAGTGGCAGACTGATGAAGAAGGCGTTCGTACTGGCAAGTGTAGTTTTCCTGTCAAGGTAAGAGTTTCTGCCTTTCTTTTGGATACCCATGAGGTACTCTTGCCATGAATTATTATGTGGGGTTTTTTTGGCAAAGATAAGCCAGCAACATGCTTCATTACACATTGACCTATTTTACAGTCAGCTCTCATTGCAAAGGATGTGGCTTTTTTCTTAAAACCAGATGACTCATGTAACAAATGCCTTGGAAAATCAGTCTGAGATATCTATTATCTAGTTGAAATAAATCATGTAGCTAGGTGGAGGAATAATACAATTTTGTCTTCATTTTTCTGGAAGATCAGAAATTATAGACCTCTTGGATTGCCTGGGAAGATACTCAGTTCTGTCTGTTAAAAGTGTAGTTGTGGTTACAGTTTGACTTGTAAGCTAAGTGGTGGGCTGTGCTTGGAAAGCAATCTTTCCTCCCTCTTGCTAATTGAAAATATTGTCAAGTAACACCTGGGATTTCAACCAGTGCATGAGCTTAGAAGCACTTGCTAACTTCTGAGAATGCCTCTGTGCTGTGATTTTGTGTGTATGAATTACAGACTACTAATACATACGAAATGGAAATTACCTTTTTGAATTCTGATAACTAATTCCAGATTATCAGAGTATTATAAATAGGTGTTTTCCTTCTTGTGTCCAAATCTTCTTCCTCTTTATTTAAGAAACAATACGTTAATATTTTAGAAGAGTATTTAATATTAACACTTAATAAATACCATGATAAAAATAAATATAGAATTTAGGATGGCTTATTGCATATGCTCCCCTTTCTTCCTCAAGGTACACTAATAGTAGATCTACCATACACTGGAAGCAGATGATGCTTGGGGAAAGCTAATGGGTTAAATATCTATGTACAAGGAATACAGTCTATGGTTCTGACACCTAACTTTCACGCAAGGTTAATGCTCTGCTTTACCCTACCAGAGTTGCTTCTGTGTGCTTTTATGTATATTCAAGTGTGTACAACATTTCTAGTTGATGGTTGCTTGCTTATTTTTGTCCTGAGTTATTTTTCTGCTAAGAGGAAGGAACTGTAATTCAGCACTAAACAGAGACGGTGTTTTGCCAAAGCTTTGAAAGTAATTGCTCTGTGAAAGCTCAAACTTAGATTAAGGTTTAACACTGTCTAGGAGAGAACAGAGTGGTAAATTTGAGGATGGTTATTTTTTCATAACTTGGGCATTTCACAGGTTGAAAAGCAAAGTGCTCAATTTCAAGGCATTTAGTTTATTCAAACTTTTTCAATCCTTTATTGAACACAAAGCGTGTGAACCACTTCTCACTGTTAAAAGACTGACTTTTTTTAAAGTCTCAGTCAGGACTTGCACTTCTAATGACAAGTGCTTCCTGTATTTAAATGAAGCATTCATCTATTCTGGGCACATGTACCCAAAGTCAAAAAAGGTTTTGGCCTATTCTGTGCTGAAAAGGCGTAGAAATGGATGAATCTTTGCATCCTGTCGTCATGGTGGGACTTATGTGCACTCATTAGTCTGCTTTTAATTGGAATTCGCTGAATTAATTTAATTTGTTCTTCGGAAAAAAATGCTCTTAAGGTAAACGTAAGGTACATTTCTTGATTTGGTCAGAATGGTAGACTATTAATATTTAAAGAACGTGCAATTATGTGAAAGCTTAAATTCAGAACAGTTTGATATTAACAGGCATTTTATCTTATTTGATTAGAATTTATTGTCCAAAATAGTGTGCCTTGAGATGGACAGAGTGGAAATTTTTATAAGGCTTGAGATGCAGAGTGGGTGTTGACTGGTGTTTAATAGATAGAGACAGGAAGTATGCCATTGTGAGGGAACGAGATAAACCAGATATAGAGTCATCGCTTTAGTGGGTGGTACTGTATTTTGCTCACAGAAAGAATAGAACTTTGTGCTATTGAGGGAGAGTATCCTGTTACGCTGGTCTTGGGTATTTTTTGGAAATTCCAGGAAAAGTATGTANAATTTTCTTTTAAGTTTTGCAATGGGAATTCCAAAGTGGTCCATTGTCTGTAGTGTAGCTGCCCAACCGCACTTTAATGTTAGGGGGGATGGGTGGGTGGGATTAGCCTGTTCTTATTTATTATGATCTGTCTTGCCCCCTCTCTAAAAACCATCATCTGTAATTCTTTGGAGTTCAAAGTATAACTGAGTAGCAAGACCAGAATCTGGCTTTTGCAGGGCTGGTGAAAACTTCACCTGTACTCAGTGAAGACCTGAAAATTCTTAGCAAATGTTGCTGCAGCTCTCTGTAAGATTTTCTCTTTGAAAGTAAAATACATGAGACTAATGTAGTAGCAGCCAAGTTGTGGGCTTTGTTTCTTCTCATGCTTGCTATTTTATTTAGGTAAGAGTCTAATATACTTTTTTTTTTTGAGGTAGAGGAGACTAGTGCAAACATGTAAAAGAACGTTTGCTCTTCGTTTCTCTTGTAAAGAAAAGATCTCTTAAATTGGTTTGCTTTTTAACTTCTTGCCTTTGGGCATTTATATTTTGCCCAGAGCTCAGGTGTTTGTAGAGTGCTACCACAGATTTGTCCTTTTTTAGACATTACAGAGCATGTGGAAGCACTTTGAAAGTCATGTTGCAAATAGGATTTCAACCTGCCTCCAGGCTTCAGCCTGTTAGTGTTGGACATGGACTCCAGTAGCTGCCCATTCATTGTGCTTGGAGAATGCTGTACTGCAAACAGTTTCAATATTACTGAAATGTTTTCTATGTTGGCGTGTTTCTTGAAGCTCTTCCTGTGCTATGTCCACAGCTGATCCTTATTGTTAAAGTCCTTAAGTGTTCTGTTGGATTTTGAGCAAATCTGATGCACCTATGGATCGTCTTCCCTTTGGGAGAGAAGATGCTTTGTGAAAAGTATTGGCAAAATTCCTGTTATGTTCCTTTATGTTGCTTCAGGAAAGTGGACTCAATCCACAGTTGGTTCTCTCCAGTGCTGTGCTCATAAATTTGAAGGCGGTGATAATCATGGATGCATACTGTTCCTTTTAGCCAGTAGCACTCTTTTTTGTTTTAACAGTCTGTGTTGCATGTAGCCAGCTATTGACCATATTTTCTCTGTCATCATAGTGTGCGTAGATGTCATTACAGATCCTACTTCTCTGTGTTAGGAATTCAACCACACTGGAGGTGGTAACAGTAGCAACGGCTACTGACTTTCCTGTAGTGCTCTTCTTTGTAAACTGCTTTGAATCCACTGAAGTTAGATTGAAAGAAGAGCCAAGGAGAGACAGGTCCTGTCTCTCAGCAAAAGGATGAAAAGGATGTTAAACTTGTGTTTAGAAAAGTGACTTGCAGACTTTTGCTATTCCATTGGGAACTTAAAAGATGTGGCTCTCCTTACTTTGGTGGTATGGAGGCATAATACCTTGCAGTTTTTATGATGTTCAGAAAGAGTTGCCCCATTACTAGATATGGCACTGGTACCTCTGCTGGAAAGTCTGTGCAGAAGTCTGTTTTCAGGGACAAATTCTTTTCCACTGTCCTAACAAACTGAAAAGTAAATACTGTGTTTCAGTAGTGAACCCTTCCTCTGAGAGAAAAACGGTGCCAGATACATGCAATACATAGGGGCCTGAGATGAGAAGTTGAATATTCTAACAGACATTACAGCTGTGCTTACTAGTGCTATAATTTATACACAATTTTATACATTATAATTGCAACAAATAAAGTTCATTGACATACACATTTTCAAACTTGCTTTCTTGCTCCAGACACTACCTCACTGAAAACATGCAACTTCTCTGTGGTATAATGACTAAAATATTTGACACTAGGGCTTCTTTTGTCTGAAAAGCCTTTTCGAGTGTCCCTCTGGGTAAGTGGTTTTCATTCATACAAATGCACTTTGGAGTAACTGGCCTGTGAAATTTGTATCAGAAAAATTAGGTCATTTCCTTCTACTTAAGAGGACCAAACAAACCAAACATTTGCAAATTCTCAGTGGTTCTCACCAAAAGGATGTGTTAAACAGAAAATTAACAGCTGGCTGCTGCCTGTTGTTCTAGAAGACACAACAGTTGTATGTATCTTGGATAATTTAATTAGTTTTGTTCTGTCACTTCCATGTTTTTGGTCGTCAGCCTTTTTTGACCTTAAGGCATCTAAGGCTACTGTTGCATCTCACCTGCAAGTTTACTTGCGTTTTTTTATTCCACCTGGAAAGACTAAAGATGTCGGTGAAACAGCTGGTGTGGAAGAGTAACAAACCGTATTTCTGCCTCTGGGTTTGCTGCTGACTACCTGGTAGCATTGGAGTTAGCCTTTCCCCTGAATCTTGATTTCTGTTTTAGTGTTGACAGATTACAATTGTATGGATACAGTTGTGCTTTCATAGAACAAGTACTCTTGAACTGTTTCCTATCTAACCCTTGCTTTGATGGGAGATGTTTAGAAGACACCGTATTGCTCTATATTCAAGAAGATACAGAAGGAAAGGGAACAACTGGCCCAAGCCCTGTAGAGTATCCTCACTGGGACCTGGGAATGGCAGTTCTCATCCGTGGGGTCCCTGTGTTTAGGTTGTGGAGCCGTATGTGGCACTGCTGGAACCACCATCAGCAGGAGATCGGCCATTTCGGTCACTTTGCTTTCTGCTCTCACACCACTTGTGGCTGCCTAATTGTCCTGTCTAGTTTTGAAATTTGCATGTTGAACTTTATTGCGTAATGTCAAATTTATAAATCTCATATTAAAAATAAATTCTTATTTTTAATAAGCTTAAAAATACAGCTTGCATGTCATTCTGTTCCTCCAGGTCAGAAAGACTGGTACCAGCACAGGTAACTGTGACTTTTATTTATGTCTTAAATGCACTTTTAGTTTGAAATAATAGCTGTGAAAGAATTTACCAGTGCGATGCTGAAGTACCTTTAAGTTAGGCATGTGATATTTTTCACTGTGAAAGCTTGAGGTACTTGAATAGTCTTTGGAAACTACGTTAAGTATTTTTAAGAAGTTAATGTGACAAATCTGCTGATTTCTGAAATGTTGCACAGCCTTACACATTAAACACTAGAAATCTCTACCTCTGAAGGCTTGAACTGATGTTAGCAATGAACAGTAACCATTCCTATTGAATGCTAACCCTCAGCAAGCAATGGTACATTTTAAAAATCCTGTAGCATTTAACATCAGAGGAAAAAGGCTGAAACACAGCTAATTATAAAAGGTGATGATTATAATAGAAGGTGTGAAGCTTACCTCCAATATATTCCTATGCATTTTTGTCATGGTTAAAAGAAATGTAAGGCAATCTCTAATCTCTAAACTTTTCACCCTTGTGTCCAACCCTCAGTTTTGTTTGAATAGCCTTGCAAAGAAGAAGTTTTAAATGAAGCTTCTGGCTGAGTTTGAAAAACCTCCTGTTTTTGGTAAAGGTGAAATTCTTAAATGGTTTCATAAACTTCACGTTGTTTTAAAGATATGACAATTAAAATGGTTTGGATGGCCTTGCAGAAATATTTGTTTTAAATGTAATTTAGGTGTAGGAAATCAAAAAGCTCTCATTGGGTTATACTTTTTAGTTCTGTTTTTTAAAATTAGGAGATCTCCAGTGTCATACATGGAAACTGAATTTTTTGCCGGAGTTGAAGAAAAGGTACATTGTGCACTTGTGCAGTGTGTGTATAAA
>VYZT01013328.1:28470-53231 GCA_013400735.1 Pomatostomus ruficeps | reverse complement strand
CTCTCTCCTCTGGATGTCCAGCAGCGAAGAAGAGTGCCCTTCAGCTGTGCTTGGCTCTTTTATCTCGTCCCAGTCCCCATATCCCTGCCCCCCTCCGAGGGGAAACAATTCCAGCTATCAGGAAGTCCAGATAAGGGCTAGCCAGCTGCACCCATCTCAGAGTCACCTCTTTGTCTCATCTTAATCACCCCCCATTATGGCTTTCCAGTAACTAATCACTGACCCATTATACCCTCCAGCAAGTAGAATGGGGAAAAATTCCAACACAGAGAGCTAAACAAAAAAGAAAAGTATTCCAAACCCTGACAAACAGGAAAGAAGATATGTCTGAAATAGAAGATTCACAAAATATTGGAAGTCTTTGAAAACAACCTGAAATGAGCATACCTTAAATATGATATCCTTGGTGTGTTGCGATCAGGGAATAGATTTAAACTAGATTAAAACATAAAGAAGTAAATGCTTCCTCCAAAGTAGCTGTTCATTGAAATGACAAAGAAAAAGAAATTGAGAAAGGATAAAACATTGAATAGCTGGAGTTCCCTGAAAGATGAGATGCAACAAGATAAAGTCTCTCTGGGAAAGCTTTCTTTCCAGATTTCTGAAGAGCCACTGCTTTTCAACACAGAACTCTGCTCCACAGGAAACTTCACTCCTCAGGACTGTCAAACACCCAGTCTGGGTAGCAGGTGGAAAGTAAGTTTCACTCTGGTACCAAAAGAAGAAGCAGCAATTGTTTCTACTTGGTCCTTGCTCTGTTCAAAGAAGCAAAGACAACGTCTTAGACAGAAGAGCTCCTGTGAAACAGTGAAGTATTTCAAAGGATGACAAGGGAACACAATGTAAGAAGGAAGGCATGACCAAAGCAAGCTTTCCTCAGAGTACTGGAAGTCTTTGAAATAAACTTGGAAAAGATATTCACCAAGTTCACTAACATTTGTATGCTGAGATCTGTATAGACAAAATCACCCTTTGCAGTCTACATTTTCTTTGGATCTATCTGTTTCTTGACTACTACTTCTAAATTCTACTTTGAGTCTGGGATTCTACATGCTGAAAGAATGATGCAAAGAGAGATACAAACTAATGCATACTCTCAGTAGAAGGTTCCTACGAACATAAAGGAGGGAGGACTGAGGGCTGGAGATTTGCTCAGTGTTCAGGAGCAAACCCAAAATTATGTCACTGGCATCAGATTTCCTGTTCCGTTTTTGCTGCTGTAACTGAGAGCAGAATCCAACTTTATTTAGCACCAGCCAAAATTCCTTAATAATAAATGTGTGTGCTTATTTTGTGCAGTCTAGGAACTTCAGAGAGAGATTCTACCTGCACTATGGGATTCCTGTCCTTGGGATGATAAATTAAATGTAATCTGAGGCTTCTGAAGCATCAACATTCATATGTTATCCCTCTACAGGAGTCATTGCTCTCCAGCTGAGGTCAGACTTCTTTTCACAAATAAATGTGAGCCAGCATCCTGTTTTCTCACCTTCTGCTCAATTTTCCCTCTGTTATTCTGTGTAAAGTACAGTACAAAATCCAAAATGAGAAGGCAATGCTAGAAATACACTAACAAAGCAAAGTTGTCCTGTGGAGGCTTTGAAAGTGAGCACCAGGAAACAGAGCAAGTAATAAATGCTACAAGGTCCTGTCTCTAGCATTGGAACGAATGCTGGATACATGCACTGGATACCTCACTCCAGAGCCTGATTGTTTGTTAAATGCCTGTAAGAATTTGCAGTTTCACAGCAGCCAAATGTCCCGTAGCACAGCCCTTACTGGTCAGTGTGTGTGTGCTGCTCTGCCACCCCATTGCCTTCCAGGGGAGCATTCCTGTAACATCTGGGAGCTGCACACCTCGAGCATCCTCTGAGGGGAAGCTGTTGGAGAGAGCAGGGGAAAGACTCTTCTATCTGCCACATGGAAACAATGCACCAGGTTTGAGCTTGATTTCAGACCTAGCATATAATTTTCTTTTTTTTCTATCTGTTGAAAACATTCTTATTCCTCTTACAAAAGAAAGTGGTGTTTATTCAGCTCTTGTGAAAATCCATTGACTCATTTTAGAGATAAATTTGCCCCTCAGGACTCTATAAAAAGCAGTCAGAGCATTCTGGCATGCAAAGAATCACTCCTGCTCCTAAAATCCATCCTGGGGCAGAATATATTCTCACCCACGCAATGAGCAAACTCAGCTGGCTGGTACCGAGTAGGATGCAGAACAATATCTCTGCAGCTTCTCCCTTTCACTTTGCTTTTTTCCTATCACTATCCCACCTGACTGTATGGGAGCTGCCTGTGAAGTGCTGCTCAGCCCTTACCATACACGGAATGGACGAAGACAGTCTCCTGGTTTTTCCCCCCATGCTCCAGCCATGGCCTCTTGTCTGAACACCACTAGACTCAAGTTTACCATCAGACTGTAAAACTGCAAAGGTTCTCTCAGTGTCTATGGAAACATAACATCAATCTTAATGGCCTCTTATTGGCAGTATATGGGATCATCCCTGCTTGCCTGCAAGCATTTATTGAGGTCAGTAAAACCACTCTGACATTTATGTGTTGTTTGCAAAAGGAAAGGAGTGACTAAAGATTTGCATTGGAGGTTGAGTCTTCATTTTATCAGGAGCTATTTGGACTGCTATTTGAAAAGTCAAACTAGATTTAGTGAGACAGTTCAGGAGGGATCAATGGAGCTTTATTTCATATAGTCCCAACTTGAGAGTCAGGATTCCTTTACCTGAAATTGCTGTCAAGCTGTTTCTCAGCAGAATACATATGGGGTTTATGCAACTTGCCACCATCTTCTCTCCTTAGAACCCTTTAACTGACATCTCAAAATTTCAGCTTTTGAGGATGCATTATTTGACTTTTACATAGTGACCTCTTTGATTCATCAGGATGCATGGGGAAGCCTGATAGTTACACAAAAGCCCAAAGTAACAGTATGAGGTAAGCTCAAAAGCCAGGGTTTTCTTTGACATATCAATAAAAAATACAAAATTTCCAGGAGGAAGTTCCCATCTTTATTACCTCCCAAGCAGCCCAGGCAATGGCAGCCGTTATGAAGCTGTCAATACCATGAATAGCACTCTGTCATTTTGGACCATCACTGCAGAGAAGTGCAATCAGGTCAACAGACAAGAGCATCTGGTTCCATCATGACAGCAGCAGCTCAGTCAGGCTGCTCTCCAGCTCACTGAGGCCAAAGTGTCTTGCAGAATAAGCCCCCTCCAGCCTTCTTTGTTTGTCCTTTTGAACACCTCAGAGCTGCTATGCCAGGCCAGCCCAGTCTCCTCACTGCATCAGTGAGGTTTAGTAGCTTTTCTTTGCCCAAAACGAGGAAAAGTAAACAAACCAGGCCATTGCAGATAAATAACATTTTCTTCATCCTTCCTCCCCAAAGTCTCAGAGTGCAGAAACTGGGATCTAAGAGCTCTCCTCTGGCTCAAGTTCTCTGAAAATAACACCTGGGATTATGTCAAGGAGTTGTAAAAGTCCTTTAATTTACATGAGGCTTAAAATATTAACTCATTGCTGAGACCAGACTGTGATTCTCCTGATTCAGCAGTACTCACTCAATGTGTCTGAAAATACTTATAAATTTAATCACTAAGATCTTGTGTGGATGACAGATGGCGATAGACAAAGTGGTGATGGCAGGGGTGGAGGGTTCAGTATTTCCTTTCCTTTTTTGTTTCTCAGTCAAACAAATGGCAGCCAAATACCACTCTCCAAACTCCCCCATTTCTGCAAGTTAAGGGCAGCTACAGGATGTACCAATGGTATGCAATGTAACTCAAGGCTCAGCCAGTATTTTTCACAAGGAATGAGGCCAGAAAATATAATTGGAATGCTTGGTGGCTGCATGATGCCTATTTCTTATCTCTCTGATTGTACCTGAGAGTTAATTGTGAAATTTTGCACTTAAAAAATATGTATATATGTTACAGTAAAAAACCACTTTAGCTGACTATAGAGCTTTTGAAGAAATAGAAAGCAATGAACTCTTAATACTCACCTGTAGGAGTATTTCAAGTAGTCTTTTTATCCAGATATTATTCTTGGCTTTTTTCAATAAATTTATTTTGTAGTGGTAAAACACACCAGAACAAGAATCTTGGAACCTAAAGTCCTCTAAACAAAGAATAGCACATGAAGCAGCAAAACAATCCCTCTATCTTTCATTAATATTGCCAGCCTCTTTCTCTTGGAGCAAAAGAAGAAGCAAAGCAACCTACATCTTTTTATGGGCCATATATATCTTCATCCAGGTTTTTTGGTGTGGAACTAGAAATGCCAAGTTTGCTCCTAGGTTACCACTCTTTAAAGCACTGGTTTTATTCCATGGTCCATCTTTGCTGGTCTGTTGTTTATATCCTCTTTATTTTTTGTGTCAAAAACCCTTGTTGTAGGGGCCCAAAATAGCTCCATATGCTTTTTCCTGTTCTTCTCGCTTGTTACATTCTTCCAGCTTCTTCATCTGCGTCTACACATTTATTTTCATTGACCCTGTCATTTTCTACATTTCATTCACCATGAACACATCCATCATACAGTTATGGCAATTGTGTCTCTTCATATTCAACAGCTGCATCTCACCCCAGCAACATCTGCATTTTGCAATCTGTGTCTATGAAAATTCAGTAGTAATGAGCTATAGTAGAAATTCTGTGGCTGCCCATAGTGGTTCTCATTTTCTGCCCTTCAACTGGTTTTCTGCTCCTGAAGAAATTATTTTTTTTTGGCAACTTGGAAGCTAAAACTTTGCTGTTTTTTACAGTGTTTTTTTGCTTAGTTCAAAAATGGCCTATTGTTATTGTCCAGACGGGAGCCCCAGGTGGGATCTAGGCCTGAGACATCAGCTGTTTAAACAAATGGAACGGCTGTCATTAATCTCAGCTTCTGGAGCTCATAACAGGAAAATGGAGCAAGCAGGGAATTGGTTCTCAATAAAAGAAGCATCCTTCAGCCTTGCACAGTTTCATGTCCAGCCACTAATCAATATATATTGTTCCCATAGATCACAGTAGCAGCAGGTGAGAAATTGCTTGGACTAGAGGCTTGTAGAGTGGACATGTGAGGATTTCCCATGCACACTACAGACAAATCGATCTTCTAGAATAAGACTTGAAAGAAGGATCAAGAAAAAGCAAGAAAAGATACCAAGGATGTTTGAGAGCAGATCCTTTGTGAGGAATATTTAAGACAGGAAGAAAGCCTGGTGCTTGTCAGAAGGGTTTTCTTGTACTTCAAAGGTCAATACAAACATGTTAGAGATATGTCTTTGCAAAAATACTGGTAGCTGAGAGCTAACTGCAGTGTCACCTGCCTGCACACCAGGCTTTAACTTGTTCCAGTACCTAAAGGGAGCCTACAAAAAAGCCAAAGAGGCACTTTTTACAGGGTCATGTAGTGATAGGGCAAGGGGGAATGGCTGTAAACTAAAGGAGGGCAGGTTTAGATTGGTTTATAAGGAAGAAATTCTTTACTGTGAGATAGGTGAGACATTGGAACAGGTTGCCCAGAGCAGCTGTGAATGCCCCATCCCTCAAAGTGTTCAAGGACAGGCTGAATACGGCCCTGAGCAACCTGGTCTAGTGGAAAGTGTCCCTTACAATGTCCAGAAGGTCAGAACTAGGTAATCTTTAAGGTCCCTTCCAATTCAAACCTTTCTGTGGTTCTATATTTCTAATGCCTCATTTTCAGTGTCTACACCAAAAATCTGCAGCTTCAGAATTATGTTTCTTGTTAAAGGTTTTAGTTACAGAAAATCAGTTTTTCTTCAGGAACAGAGTAAAACATCAGCAACATTTAAGTGCTGTCGTGTTCAAACCCTGTGTAAAGGCTGCTGTTTCATGGTCTATCACAATCTTGTCTTTTCACTGCTGGACAGCAGGGCAGGTTAGTTCTGGAATGCACTTGACTGTGCATCTCTGAAGGAATGCTTTATTGGATCCAACAGCTGTTTTTTCTGTTCAGAACAGAGGGTCCCTGAAAGTGGGTCACAATGGAGAATGGAAAGTTTTTAATGGCTTGGACTTTGCTTGGTAGGTAATAGAGCCCCAATGTTTTCAGATGCTGTGCAGGTTAGAGCAAGAGACATTTCAATTCCCAGAGGGAAGAAAACACTTCTGGTTATATTACCAAGACAAATAGTGCAGTGAAATCAGTTTTGAGAGACAAGAATTGGTCCCAAAAGATTGACTGAGTAAATTTTCAGTACAATTCAATTCATATGCTCCTTTGGTACTTTCTATTTTTTCCTCATAAGCAGGTAGTAGCCAGTGCAGAATGTGGCAAGCTCTTTTATATGATTGATGGTTTAAACTTTTCAATTAAAAGACTTTTTGCAGGTTTGAGGAAATCTTTGGGATGCAGGAGAAGGGAGAGGTCTGTGTGAAGAAGAAAGGCTTATTTTCTCTGCCTATTAGCATCTCCATTCCTGTTTACATTCACTCACTATCTGACCAAGGGGACAAGGCACCCCAGCACATTGTTGTTGGGTAGAGGTGTGACACCCAGCTCTGCTCCAGAACAGTGTCACAGCAACCTGCCGAGGACGTGGGGAAATGGAGCATAAGCTGGAAGTTTTGCCATTGTTGATTGAGTACGGGTGCCACTGTCACACTGTTGTTCCTGATGCTTTCTGTCACCCATCTTATCTTTCTCTAAGGGCCTGGCTAGGGAGGGATAAACTCAGGGAAGCTGTGTGTCACTACAGGTCTGAGCATTTTTAAAAAGTGGGAAAAAAATAGTTCTGCTCTGTAATATTATCATCCAGTTCCCTTTGCCTCTTTGGGAACACTGGAAATGCCACCACTGGTGTACCTCCTCTTTCAAGCTCAGGACTGGCCTGCTTTGGTTTGGCAGATTGGGGGTCACAATCCCCCCACTGTCCCTGAGTAGATGCTGATGGGCTGCTTCTGTGTGCACTCACACACTGGCTTATTTTACAGACTTTCTAATAAACACTGAGACCAGACGCCTTGGATTGCTCTGCTGCCTGGCTCCTGACAGATGTTTTGAAAAAGACATTTCACCTTTTTCTCTGAACTAAAATTATTCATTAAGGATCACATGCAGTGAATATTCAGATTCCCCATGATTCTTGAGATAATTAAACTTTTTTATCCTTTTAAATGGTAGTCTGTAACATGTCCTTAGCACATTTTTTTGTGGGACTTACTATCCTTGATACTCAGATATTTATTTTGCCATCTAAGAAATAAGATTTTGATTGATTAGTCTTATAAAAGACCTTTTATTATGGTCACAATTGCTGAGAGTGGTCACAAGCAAGTTTTTTCTTTTGTTTTCACTAATTTTTTGCAAATTACATGAAGGAGCACCCCATCAAATGGCTGATGCCTTCACTGCCTAAATAAACATGGGTTGAAAAATGCCTGTTGTCTGCTAGCAGAGAGAAAAGCAAACTTTTGTAGCCGTGTTGCCATTAGCTATATGTTGAGCTGGGAGTTCACTGACAGTTATTTGTAAGGTACTGAAACAACATTCTAAATTGGCTTGGCTCCAGCTGTACTTCGGAAGGAGTGCATGAACAGTGTATGTCATTCAAACCCACCATATTTCAGAGATGTGCTTTTGTTGTAAATTTCAGATACAGAGCCATGTTAATGCAACTATAAGGCTGCCAGACTACAGGTGTTACTTCAGTTAGTTGTCATGTTCTGTTAATCTAAGGGATGTTACTACAAAACCACCTCTCGCTAGCTAAATCTGAGTAAACCTCTGGAGGTGAATCTCTTTCCTTCCCTTGATTGCAGATATCTTTATACCTTGATCCCCAGTGAAAGTGCTTGACTTAAACATCCCAGAGCAGATGGAATGAAGACAGTCTGTACATCCCCACTGAGAGCCACAGAAATTGATGTAATCCTGATGTGGTCAGAAATATAAAGACTGTGAGATTTTTAGCAAGATTGCTAAAGCAGGCAGCATACACCAGGCTGATCCACAATTTGTCATGCTGAAATATTCTCATTGGAACAAACACTGTAGCCAGGTAGAGGTGCCTATGTTAACTGTAAATATCTATGAAGAGCAAAGCGGGTGAGAAGTCCTTTGCATGGGCTTCTGTGGTATTTGGAGCAGGAAGGTCTTTGAGTCAACAGAAGATATTAGGGAGTATAAGACACATTATTCTACCACGTCCACCAACTCCCAGCTCTTTGCAGCTTGACATATTCTTCTCAGAAAGGTTTCCTGTGACCACAGACTGTGTTGTGGGACAATAAGCCTGCCCTTTCCCCCTTCTATTGTCTGCACTGACTTAGGTTTGAAAGGTATATGCCCAAGCCTTACCTGAGTTTCTCTCTATGGCAGCAAAGATAAAACCTAAGACGTGCAGCAAGGATGTAGCATTAAATTATTTTGACAGAGCTCGGATTACTTGCCCAGAGAGTCAGTCAGAAGAAAGGAAGAAGACAGCATGAGAAGTACACAGATAAGGCAGCCGAGACCGAAGTCCAGAGAAGAGTCTTTTGAGGTGAAAAGTCAGTAGACTGGGCTTAGAGCATTTTAGAAGAGGCAGACCTGGTAGCAGCTGCAATACTATGCCTTGAATCCTGCAAGACTTGGAAAGCCCCTGTCATTTGAATGGCTGTGGCTGCTGAAGATACGCCGGACATGAGAGATGGTAATTAGCATCTGCCTATCTTTTGTGTGCAGTCACGGCTCCCAGTGCCATGGTACAAACACCCCAAAACATTGCTGGTTAAGAATGCCTAAATCAACTTTTATCTGAATTTCTGTATGTTTCTTATAAATATTCATGTATTTATTTTTACGACACCCTTACTGCCTCTTCAAAGCAGGGATTTAAGCACCTGAATGATGTAAACTGCCAGCACAAAAGTGACAGGCTCTGACCCTCTGAAGGTATAGGGTAATGCCCCAAAAACGCATTGTACATGAAGGTAACCATCAACTCAGAAATGTGCAGTATGGAGAAAGGGGCCTTCAGGATCTTCACTGTTTGTAACATTTTTTAGCTAGACCATCCTTTCTGTGTATTGTCCTAGCGTAAACTATGAGACTGTATCTTACTTTTTTTAAAATGAAAAAAGTCTTAAAGGAGTGTAGTAAAGCAGCAAGTGAAAAAGTTCTACCCATGTATGGTTTGAGCTCTACCTGCATAAATTCATTAAATCTTTTATAAAAAAAGAGGATGTGGGACAGATATTTGGAGTTTTATTCAAATAACCTCACTACAGAGACAATCTTCACTGCAGCCTGTGAAATTATTAGCTGCTTACAAAACTCATCATAACTTCAAGCACAGCATCTTAGCCATGACTTTGACTATTCGCTTGTAAAATCTATGTTAAGCCTTCAGTGCCTTAATAATCCATAGTTTCTTTTTCCTTCTCTGGATGGATGAGGGTGTGACATTAAGTGCCTATGAATATTTTTCACCTGTTCCTGAAGTTAGAATTCCAGTTCATAGCATTGCCACTAGAATAATTACTTATTAGATTTGTCATTAATTCTAGTTATTTTTAATGCATTAGAATAGAGTCTGTAAGAACCAAGGGAACAGAAACATTGGAAGCTACTTCTCACACATCAGTGAAATAATAAAACACTATGAAGTCAAAGTGGAACATGATCTTAAAAGAAAAAAATGCATTTGGAAAATTTATTTATATATCAAAACTAATTATTGCAAGTTCCAACTCAGTAGTACTTGAGGATTTCATTACAAGATCTAATTGGACTTATATGTGCTGTAAATTTTTTTTATCTTTTAATTGGTAGCAGAGATCAAAGTAAAGAGAATGAAAAACAAACTTGGTATTTGTTTCATAAACTCATCTTCTGACTTCATTTGCATTTACATGGTTCCTTGGAGCTGCTCATAGCAGAGGTTTGTATTAACCTGCCAAAAGAGAATCTGCTCCTGTTTTTTCAGTTCAGTGCTTCAGAAATTCATCAGTCTTTCAGCCAGTCAGATCTTAATTATGAAAGGATGCTACTTCAAATCAGTCCTCTGTATCCAGCCTCTCCTTATGCCTCTCTAGAACAGGTTTGGAGAAAAAGACAAGTAGGTGCTGTTGTGCCATTTTACTCTACTTTCCACTGTGTAGCTGCAAGCCTACTTTCCCAAGGGTGAGTGATTCCTTGTAATAGCTCAAATGAATTAAATTTGTGGGGCTGGACCATAGCCCTTTTAGACTTCACCCAACTTGGTAACATGAACATTTTTGGTTGATTCTGTCTTAAATGCAGCCAAGCTGAAACAACTCCTTCAGAACTTCCATGGATGTAAGAAAAAGAATGACTGAATTCTGTCTGCACTGCCCAATGCTGTGTTGGGCATTGACTCCCACGAATGCCAACGTGGCTGGCTCCAAATCCAGAAGCACTATAGCTGTTCTGTCTTAATGGCATAAGCTAAAAATGAAACATATACAAAAATTAAAAGCCACTTTTCACTGTACCATCCAACAGTTACTGGAGTTGAACCAGCATGAATGATGGTAAGCAAAAGATCTCCTGAACTGATGAGGAGACATTTCTGGAGTCCATGATGAAGAAGGGACTTTAACATGCTTGAGAGGTGGTCTGATGCAAACCTCATGAAGTTCAACCAAGCAAAATGCAAGGAACTATGCCTGGATAGCAGCAATCCCAGAAACACCTACAGGCTGGGTGGAGAAGTGCTTGAGAGAGCCCTGCAGAGGACTTGGGGGCAATGGTTGGTGAAAAAGCCACCATGAACCAGCAGTGTGCACTCACAGCCCAGAAAGCTAATGGAATCCTGGGCTGCATCCTAAAGAGCGTGACCAGCAGGTGAAAGGAGGGGATTCTCCCCCTCTACTCCACTCTTGTGAGACTCCACCTGGAGTGCTGCATCCAGTCCTGGTGTCCCCAGCATAAGAAGGACATGGAACTGTTGGAGAAGTCCAGAGGAGGCCATGAAGTCGATAAGAGGACTGGAGCTCCTCCCCTGTGAAGATAGGCTGAGAAAGTTGAGGCTATTCAGTCTGGAGAAGAAAAGGTTGTGTGGAGACCTCATGGCAACCTTCCAATATCTGAAGGGGGCCTACAGGGAAGCTGAGGAGGAACTCTTCATCAGGAAGCATAAGGCTAGGACAAGGAGTAGTGGGTACAAATTGAAAGAGGGTAAATTAGGTTAGATGTTAGGAAGAAATTCTTTACTGTGAGAGTGGTGAGACACTGGAACTTGTTGCCCAGGGAGGTTGTGGGTGCCCCAACCCTGGCAGTGTTCAAAGCCAGGTTGGATAAGACTTAAAGCAATCTGGGACAGTGGGAGCTGTCCCTGCTCATGGAGGCCGGGGTGGAAATAGATGGTCTTTATGGTCCCTTCCAACCCTTAACATTCTATGATTCTAAGAGGATTCTTCCAGTCCAGCGAAGAAACAGGTCTCTTAAATGTTCAGTATTTAAGCTGGCAAATTAGGAGGCAGAATGAGCAACAGCTGTCAAAGAGACTGTAGGATTCATTTTGTACTTACCATTCACATGTTCTTGACATTCTTTCAAGAATACAACATGATTTGTTGTATTTTGCCAAAAACTATCTTTGTTCTTTCTTTTGTCACACTTTTATTTTACATGCAAATTCAATATTTATGAGAGATGTATTACACGTCAAAGTTTCCATCAGGAGGTATTTAATCTTCCCAAATTTTATGTGTTTGAGCTGTGTGTGCAACATCTATAAGAGGCCTATTTCAGTCCTGGCCACCCACCTGGGAAAAAGGTTTTATGTGTCAGAAGCGTACCCCTTCCCAGCCTCTTTGTTTGAATCTATGGAAGTTGCCAGTCGAACTTTCTGGTTGTCCAGCGACAAAAAGGCAGTTTTTTTCTAAATTTGATAATATAAATAACTGGCAAAACTGCATTCACACGACAGACTGAAGGGGTGAGTGTAGAGGAACCCTATTTTCAAAGACTCTTGACCTCCTGGCTGTGTACCTTGCTCTGTCATTTTCCAGTGCTTCACCTTGCCAGGTAGAAAAAGGAAACCACAACCTTCGCACAAAGATTTCCAGAGGGCAGAAGGCCAAACCATCACTGTTCAGTTGCTTTGGGAGCCTTCAGAGAAAGTGACTCAGAAAAGACAAAATGTGATGCTGACCCAAATGACACCATCATTTGCTCTCTGTGATGGTCCTGGAATGTCTCCTCCACTAAAAAAAATCCTGTTTCCCATGGTATTTGGACATAAAATGAGTATTAGAGAGGATTTTTTTCAGAAAGCTGCTTTATTTCTTTTTTTTCCAGCTAATGCTAACACTCACCCTCTCCTTGAGATGGCCCAAGGGCTTCAGTAGTAGATCCTTCCCTTTCTTTTCCAGATATTAATTAAAGAGCTCAATCCTCAATGCATTTATTATAATAAAAGAGCCATGCAGTGTAAAGCAATCTAATTTTCCCTACCTCACAGAGGCCAACAAAATGCCCACTTTGGGGCCTTAATAAAATGAAAGAGCTGCAGAGTTATTTAGAGCCAAGCTGAAGATTCACGTGTTGAGTGGGTCATGGGTGCTTTATTATATGCTCGTCATCACAAAAAAAATGCTTATTCTGTAATGAGTTCCAGGGTGACAGAAAGCAGGCAGAGCCTCTTGTAGGAGCAGCCAACATCCCACAGAAAGTGTGTGCAGTTCTGCCTCTGAATTATTAGCTTCTCACAGCTAAACAGCTGCAGAACTGGATGTGGCCCATGATACAGATGGGCTGCAGAGCAGCACATTTCTTCCTGAATCTACCAGATTAGTGCCCTGTACCAGGTCATATAAATGGACAGATGGGAGGAAAGGCTCCAGCTTCTTTCTGATGGTTAGTGTGCCCTAGAGACAATGCTGGGAAGTAAATTTTGCTCTTACCTGGTATTTTTTGTGAGAAAATTAAAATTTTTGGGATATGATCATCTTCACTCAGCATTCGAGTTCACATGAAGAAACTTGTGTGAAATGCCTCACCTGCAGTATGTACATTATAGGATACTCGGAAATCCAACCACAATATACAAAACCATAGGAAATCAGACTTCATTATTTCATTTGGTCTCGGAACTACATACTTCTATATGATGGTAATTCTCTTGTAAAGAAGCTTTTCATTGCATGAAAGTTCTCCTGCATTCATAATCCTCTGCCTGGAACAGCCTAATCCTCTGTTTGCACAGGTGTGTCTATACCTTGAAGTGTTAAATCATTGAAAAAAGACTGTTCACAGACCAACAGTCCAAAAATGGCTTTGGAGTTTTGGTATACCAAAATATGCATGGGGGCTGATCTCCTCCTGCCTAGGTAATCATTTTACATCTGTGTAAAATGAACTTCAAGCCTTTCCACTCTGATTCAGTTGAGTTCTGACATCCTTTATGGGTTAGTTCAAATGACAGCATAAGCAGCAAGACAACAGAAAATCAAGCACTGCGATTTGGATATGCCAGCTCAAAATGGATAACGCAATAATAAAAAAGATTAACATTGTGGCTTTCATGCCAGCAGTCCTAATATCATTTACATACTCTACAGGAAAATAGGGACATAGGATTGGCAGAGACTGCCTGGGTCATTGAGTCCGGTCCTCTGCTATCACAGGCAACAATATCTAATCCCTTTCATAAATCCTGTGACTTGCCAATAAAACACAGGAAACACATGGGAGAACACTGCAGCTGTTCAGAAGAGCACAGAAAAACCCACAGCCTGTTTACAATTAAAAATGCAATGGAGTTATACAGGTTTTTAATAGGCATGAACCAAAAAGTTTGGGTTAGTTCAGCACTACTCCAATATTTTCTGGTGTGCAGGTGGGTAAGGGTTACGTATGACTGTCTCAAGCAAGAGATTCACATACCTCTTTCACATATAAAGAGGTACTTTGAGATCCAAGTTTTGATTTGAGCACCAGCATTGTCTAAAAGTGTCTGTGGATCTTGAATAATCAAGACTGGTTCAAAATTCCCCTTTATCTATCACTTGATGTATATTCAAGATGACATTTGAGTAGGTTGCCTGTTAACTTCAGGAAAGGCTAAACAAATCCAGAAGAAAGAACAGCCCAGCCTAATTCCTCTTGTGCATGGAATATCAGAGTCATTCATCTAGGACATGGGGAGTTCTGAGAAAACAACCAGAGTTTCCAAGAAACTTGTCTCTGTTCCATTTGTGATTCAGACATTTTATTTTGTCTTGCTCCTTAGTAAGTTTCATATAAATAATCAATTGCTAGTTGAGTTGGCTGCCCAAAGAGACAAATTTAATGACAAGGGAAAGGGAATAGTTGGAATGCCTCACCAGGACTAAAAAGACTAATGAGGAAACAGTTCATATTGTAAAATTCTAAAGAGTGCATGTCCAGAAGTTTAACCTTTTGCTGTTTCCTTGACAGTGGCTGATATTTGTCTGTATCTTAATAGGGAAATCATAGGTGTCTCTTTCAGAGCTCTTCATGCTGCAGACTGTATTATTAGCCAAACTATAAGCAGTTAATAATCAAGGCATTTGAACCCATGCCAGAAGAAAAAGTCCAGACTGTCTCTTAAGCTAAAGAGAAACAGGCTGTTCCCTCCTTGTCCCCTACAGGAGACAGTTCTCAGCCCTGCATCAAACAAAGCAGGAAGGAACACATAGCTGCAGAGGATCTTCTTATCAAGTTTGTTCAGTCTGGACTGAAAAATGCATGGTTTGGTCAATACTAGGTCAAAGCTGAGAAGGTGTTTCAGTGGTCTCCTATTGTCACAAATTCAGAGTGGAAAGAGGAGTGAGTTGGTAAGGGAGAAAGTTTAGCCAGTCCACGAACTGCCACAAACTCTGACTCTCACATATCTTCACTAGTCACTGTTTCACACCATTTTAAAAAATACAAAGTGAGGCCACGCCTGTGCCTCTTCCAAACTGCTGTGAGATTACATGATGTCTACAACATTGTTCTAAAGTGAATTTGTTTTTCACTTTTATGATATACTATATTCAGCTTTCCATAACATATGTAAGATCGTATTGCAACTGTAGATTTCTATCATGAAAGAATATAATTATACTAGCTAAGCCTTTTCTTGGGATTCTCTAAACAATGCAGAAATGAAAGAGGCACTGAATCAGGGTGTTGGTGCTCACTCTGAATATATTACAGATGAGATGTTGGGGGAGAGAGGAAAATGGCCATTTTATAGAGTTGAGGCACCATTTTGTCAGAGAACAACAAGAGGATGTACATAATAAACCCCTCTGGCTTCGGAGCCTGGGAAAAGAGATGAGAGACAAAAAGAAGGAATGTGAGAATGCCATGGTTTAACCACACACAGCAACTAAGCCCCACACACCTGCTCACTCATTGCTCACTGTGGGATGGGGGAGAGAATTGGAAGGGTAAAAGTGACAAAACCCATGGGTTGAGATAAAGACATTTTAAAAGTTAAAGCAAGAGCCATGCACTCAAGCAGAGCAAAGAAAGGAATTCATTCAGTGCTTCCCTTGGGCAGGCAGGTATTCAGCCATCTCCAGGAGAGCAGGGTGCCATCACACCTAATGATTACTTCGGTAAAAAAACACTATCACTCTGAACATCCCTCTCCTTCCTTCTTCTTCTTCCCCCAGGTTTATAAGCTGAGCATGTTGTCACATGGTATGGAATGTCCTTTTTGTTGGTTGGGGTCAGGTGCACTGACTGTGTCCCCGCCCAACTCCTTGTGGTCCCCCAGCTTCCCTACTGGTGGGGTGGGGTGAGGAGCAAAAAAGGCCTTGAGCACTGCTCAGCAGAGCACTGTCAATAATTCCCCATTATCAACACTCTTCCCAACACAAACCCAAAACACAACCACATGCTAGCTTTAGTTTTAAAATGTCAAAAGTACTTTCTTAGAAACTTTTTATTATAAGGTTCTTTTGTTCTCACTTCTACTGTTAAAAATTAAGACATCACCTTTTCTTCACTGAAGTGTATTCACCAAAGACCCCCAAAAATGTCCTTTCCCTCCCTGACAAACATTATATGCACACTCCCTATCATTTGCTTAGGTGCATATTTTAATCAGTTCTTTCTCTTTGAAAAAGTAGGGAAACTCAGCTATGTACAGTGCTCAGAAGTGTGACAAAATCTTCACACTTTCTCCACAGCAGGTACAACTAGTGAAATGAGTGTCCTAGAACTTGCCTGTCCTGACAGAAAAAACCTGAAAATAGCAGATATTCCTGGCCTTCGCTTTGATAAAGAAATTTTTAGATTCCTCTTTCCTGTAGGTGCTATGCTGATTCTCCTGACCATTACAAATACCATGTCTCAGTCCTTGCAGCCAGAACAGAAAATGAAGGTAAGGAAATAAGCGCTATGGACCTGAGGCAGCACTGCTCATCCCAGGGTCTGTTCTGAGCTGAGCAAGGACTGAGCAGCTAGTCAGGTGATGAGCTGAGAGGCACTGGCTGAGGAGCTCCTGTGGTCCCAGGGATACACAGACAGTTGTGAAAGAGTATCTCTAGCATAGCGCCTTGAAATGCAAGAGACAGAGCAGGTAACCTACACAGCACATACAAATGAGCACAGGGATGGGCCGCTCCATACATTGGGCAAAATAACATGGCATATCCATGCCAAGATGTGGCAAGGCTGATATTTCCTGAGATCAAAGGCAAGAAAAGGGTAATTCCTAACAAGAGCAAAAACAAGAAACAAAAGAAAGTGAGAAGGGAAAGAAAAAATGAGATAAGGCAAAGAGGTCATCTAAAGAAGGACCGAGCCAAAGTAATGTAAGCAAACCAAAGTGGAAGAAAAGGACACTCACCCTTATGCAAAAACCTAGGAAAAATGGTAAATGCTGTCACATGTTGGAGGGTAGGGAGAATAAATTAATAAAGGGCAAAGAAACAGTAGCTAATTATGGTGTGTTTCATGCCTTTCTTCCAGTAGTTAGCAACTGCAGCAGCAAGTAACTTTCTGCTCTTCCTCTGTTAGGAGAGAGAAATACTGACAAAATGTATTCAGGTGGTAAAGGGTCCACAGTGCCTTTCCTGCTAGCACTCGCTATTCATGTAAATACACCTCCCACATGTGCTACCAAAGACACATTGAGTTGCTCTTGAAGGAAAGAGATGTCACTTTGGTCTCTGGCCATTCAGTCATCCACCTCCCTGTTCAGTGTTCTCATATATGAACTGATGGATAGTAAGAGATAGAGACTGAGGAGAGAAAATACTTGTTCCTTCCCCAGCTTTGAGCCTGGGCAGAAACACTCAGCTGTCCACATGACGCATAAACACAGTCTGCTGGTGGTTGTCTCAAGTCTACTTCCTGCAGAGTTCATTTCTGTCTGAAGTACAAGAGCAGAGAGACTATGGAAATGTCACCATATTACAGCTAGGTATTTGCAAGGGAAAAAAGACATGCTAGCCAGCAAGCATTTTCAAGGCATGTTAACAAATCCAGTTTATCTCACATGCCAGCTCTCCCCCACCTCATTCTCATTCCCACTGAATAGATAGTAATTGAAAATTATGTTTTCAATGTGAAGCCTTTTTCTCATTTGGTCTTGTTTAAAAGCATTTAGGGATCTTATTGTTTGTTGTATTTCAAAGTGATTTGCATGAATTCCCCAGGGAAGCCAACAAAGGGCACTACCAGCATTTTGCTGGCAGACAGCAAGGGTTTCTACTCAGCACAGAATATTCATGTGCTCCAAGAAACACAGATATTTGAGGTACAGGAGACAGCTAAAGAGCTCTAGTGCAAAACATCTAGGAAACTATTGTAATATCTATTCCTCTTCAGAATTTTTTGCGGTCCTTTAGCAATCATGACTACTATGGTATGCACAGAGCTCCATTGAAAATTTAAATAATTTTAAAATATTGTTCATGGGAAAGGTAGAGTTGCTTATGCAATATAGTTAGACATGCTCAAAAAGATGCTTTCCAGGCTTTAAGTCTCACGTGCACATCACACTGCATACTCTAAAACTCTTAATTGAATTCCATATACTCCCACACATTTATGACAAATGAGTATACAAAGTACAAAACATTTTGTATTTACCCAACAAAATACGTAATCATGCACTCAGGCATGCACTACACACATGCCTCTATATTTGACACATGCATGATGCCAGACATCGTGCATATGCACATATTTGTGCACTATGTTATATAGGAGTGTCTTTGCAGATCATACAAAGCACAGGAACAGCCTGCACCTTACCACATGCAGCCAGACATGCCAATAAAGTTCAGATTACTTATATCTGTGTGCATTAACAAAACCTGTGTTTACGATATCTTCCAATTTGTATGCATGCAATACCTGCCCGTACATTCATTTATGTAATAAAGTATGGTATTGAGGAGAAAAAAAGAATTAAGGAGTACAGTGAAATCTTCAAAAGAGAGTTTGAAAGAGAAAGCCCAGTTCCTATTATTATGAGTTTTCAGATTGGTGTAAGACCTGGTCTGCAAGCAAAAGCTTAGTTGGCACAGATACGTTAAGGACATAAAAAACAACCCCATTAATTGACATCCCCATGACAACAAAAGTTTTAGAGCTATGCCAGAAAAAAAACTCTTTGGCAGTCTAATTTCTTTAGTTCAGGAAATGGGAGAAGGGAAAAGAATATTTTGCTTCTTTTTCAGAGTAATTGGAGATTGAACTTGCCATCAAATTTTTTCCAATATAACAAAGGCCTGCATCTACTTAGGATGACTTTTTGCAATAGAGTGGCTTAAAGTGCTGGAGGAATACTATTTCATTCTAATCTAGTCAAGTTCCAAGTTGAAAGGAATCAGCTGCCTAGAGATCCTATTTCAACTATGACTTGGAGCACAGCAAGTGCTGCAGACTGTGGTTTCCATAGCCATGTTTACACAGCCTGCTATAGCCCACAGTGTGTCATCCAGGTGGCACAGACCTCTCATTATTAAGTGCTACATGAGCATATATTCCAAGTATTCCAGGTATTTCATCCCTACTGCCGGGATTTTTCTGAAATATGTCTGGATAACATTGCCAGAACCAGCTAAAAACAAACCTCAGTCGCCAAAATTCTTCTGTCCCTTTTGTCACCACCTAGCTCCTTCTGCGTAGCCACTGTCACTTTCATACTCTTATCAGCCAGCACAGATGAAAAGAGAGCTCCATGGCATTGCAAATGCCACTGCAAATACACAGAAGCTGTGGAGAAGTTTTCACAGTTTGCTGCCATGTGGCTTTAGCACTTCCAATCTGTCACTGTGCTGCAGAGCAGCTCTCACGTGTTTTCAGAAGCAGCGGCAACAGCTGTCTCACCAGCAGCAGCCTCAGGAGCAGTGGAAGGTACAGGATGTCAGGCTGCTCAGTGTGGGAGCTGGGTCAGCATCCATGACTGAATTTATCAAGCAAGAGGCAGGTGGTGGAGAATTTCATACAGTCAAAGAATGGGTTGGAAGGGGACCTTGAAGATCATCCAGTTCCAACTCCCCTGACGTGAGTAGGGACACCATTAAGTAGACCAGGTTGCTCAGTGTCCAATCCAGCCTGGCCTTGAACACCGCCAGGGATGGGGGATCAACATCCCTGAACAACCTGTTCCAGTACCTCACCAATCTCATGGTTAAGAATTTTTTCCTAATATCTAATCTAAACCTATTCTTTTTCAATTTGAACTCATTCACTCTTGTCTTGTCACTACACACTTGTAAACTCTTGGCCCATCTTTCCTGTAAGTTCCTTTAGAGTACTCTAAGGCTGCAATTAGGTCACCCCAAAGCCTTCTCTTTTCCATGCTGAACAATCCCAGTTCTCTCAGTCTTTCCTCAGAGGAGAGGTGCTTCAAACCTCTGACCACCTTGGTGACCCTCCTCTGGACTCACTCCAATAGGGCAATGTCTTTCCTGTGTTGAGGACCCCAGAGCTCCAGGTGGGGTCTCACCAGAGCAGAGTAGAGGGGCAGAATCCCTTCCCTCACCCTGCTGGTCACACTGCTTTGGATGCAGCCCAGGACACAACTCGCTTTCTGGGCTGCAAGTGCACATGGCTGGGTCATGTCCATCTTCTTATCCCCCAGCACCCCAAGTCCTTCACAGCAGGGCTGCTCTCGACCTGTCCATCCCCCAGGATGTATTGATACTGTAGATTGCCCCAACCCAGGTGCAGCACCTTGCACTTGGTCTTATTAAACCTCATGAGATTCCCATGAGTCCACGTCTCGAGTTTGTCCAGCTCCCTCTGGATGGCATCCTGCCCTTCATGTGTGTCAACTGCACCACTCAGCTTGATGTCATCTGCCCAGGGTGTACTTGATCCCATCTTCTATATCATTAATGAAGATACTAAATAATTCTTGTCCTAATACAGGCCCCTGAGAGACACCACTCATCACTGATGCCCATTTGGACTCTGAGCCACTGACCACTACCCTCTGGATCAATCATCCAATCAATTCCTAATCCATCTAACAGTCTACCCATCAAATCTATCACTCTCCAGTTTGAAGGATCTTGTGGGGGACTGTGAAGTGGCAATGTGAAAATGCAAAAGCTTGGAGGCAAAATTCAGATATGAAACCTGTTCTGAGAGAGCACAGAGAAGCAGCAGACTCACGTTGAAATGTCCCAGAAGGCAGGAATCATGGCACGGCAAGTCAGTGATGACCGTCAGAGCAGAGAGGCACAATGCATCCAAACTTCAGCCTGTAGAAAATTAACATCCCAATCATTTTATGTCTTTTCAATGAAGGATGGGGTACCCATTATCTGTCCCATTAATTTGTCCTAGCCAGCATTGTATACACATGGAACTTTTCAACAAAAGTAGAATAAACTCTGTATAAACCAGACATCTCTCCCTCTTCCACAGATGCTCTTTGAGTTAAACAATGTCTGCTTTTAAGCCTTCTTGCCAAATATTGTATTTCACAGTGCCATTTTCTTACCCTTCAAGAGGTCTCATCTCTAATATTGCTGTATGAATGTTCCACACAAACAAGAGAATCAAAGACTCTGAAGAGGTCTGGGTTTTCAGTCTCTATCCAACCTTGCCCATGTAGAAAGACACGCAGCATTTTGGGCTCCAAACGAGAGCGCCAACTGACTGCAGTTAATATACAAGGCACAAGCTTTGGCGGGGCTGTGGGAGCTTCTGAACTGTAGAACAGAGGAGCATTACTAACACCTTCACAAACCATTTAAAATGGTGTTCTGAATTTCCTACACACCGTGGCAGGGCAAGCACTAGGTGGGGTACAAGCAGTCTGCTCCTGCATGTACAAAGGCAGCAACCTGGGGGAAAAAAGTATATATAGGGGGAAAGAAAAACCCGGCTCTATTTCTCTAATCCCTTTTTTTCGGCTGAATTTGGAGATGTGACTCGGGACAGACCAGGTGTAAGTTTTTTTTCAGAGGGCCGTGCTACGGGGAAAAGTGTCACGAGGCTGGGCGCCGTCCTGCTGCCGGGAGCGGTTCCCGCCTGGACGCGCTCCGGCTCCTCCGCGAGGGCCGAGCGCCGCCTGCTGGCAAGGCCTGGGAGCGCGTCCGCGCAGCAGGTGCAGGGATTGCCGCTCCCTCGGGAAAAAGCTCGCCTTGCCAGGGAGAAATTTTGCAAGAAATCCCGATTACACTAGAAGGAATCTGTGGAAAATCTGCGCTTGTCTGAAGACAGCAGTTATATGCTTATATGCACGCAGGATACCCTTAATGTGTGCCAATAAAAGCTTTTATGGCTGTGAACATAATTATGCACCCCTTGTATTCTCCTGTGATATCTGGACACCATTTTCCGAAAAACTCTTCACAAATTTTTAAGATGGATGGCAGATAATTGCTATACCCCTTCATATGTAAAGTTCTATTAGTGACTCAAGCCCAATCCTAAAAAGTGAGATTTGAAGAATTCAAGATCAGTCGCTCATCCAGCATAAACCAACAGATGGACTCTATTTCAGTCACTTTATTATCCACAGAAACCTTCCAGGTTTGGTTCATGGGATTAGACAACTGTTCCAGTGTGAAGTTTTTATTAAGCATGTCTTCTCCTTCTGTCGTAATAGAAGACTTCTATTGCCCTGTCTATGGCTTTGTCTGAAGCCTGTCCTCCACCAAAGACCAGGGCACTTGTGGGATAGGCATAGTAATTTTTTCCTCCGTGGAAAATAGAAAATTTCATTGATTTCACAGGTAAATTATTTTTCCTCTGGAGAACCTGCAGTGATTCCAGAGTAGTTGATTCATGGGCAGTGTGCAGGAATGGGAGTCAAATGTATAATGGCACCACTTCATTATCAAATGAGTGTGTAACTTACCACAGGGTTATCTCCATGTGCTTGGGTTTGCAGAGACTGAGAAGAAAGGAGTGAGAAAATCCTGCCTGATGGCCAGATTAACTCTGTTTTGTGAAACTATGAGACTCGCACTGCAGAGTCTGAAAAGGCTATGTGTCACTCTCAAATGTGAATTTCAAGCTTCTGAGTTCCTAAAGATGGATTTGCAAAAATATTACAACTTAAACAAAGAGATCCATTACTAACTTTGAAAAATAATTTCAAACAATTTCTTCAAAATGTGTAACACCATCAGCTCTTCATTCAAGTTCCTTCCATATAAAAGATAAGGTCTAACAGTGATTAATTTTAAACAGGTTCATTATAAAAAATATTCCATATATTTCATAAATAGGTGAAAACTAAAGACTAGAAAATGGAAATCATTGTAAAGAAAGAAAAAATTAAACAAATTATGTAAAGAAACAACGAAGTATTTGAGGAAACAAAATACCAGGATCAAAGGATGGAAACTGAACAAACCTCAGAGAAAACAGTGTTTTAATGTGGCTCTGAATACCCCTTTTCATTTTATGTGTTCTCTGTTAGGAAAACAATGGGAACAGCTGAATGTATCACTTCTACAGAAGGTAAAAATGTATCATTCCAAGGTCTATAATAGTTGTTATGATACAACACATAAAAATGTGATTAAAGTAGTTAATTGTAACAAAATATATAATGCTATAATAGTACTTTGAAGCTGCTTACCATCACACCCTACCAATTAATCTCCCTGACATGCAGTCAAAGCCCAACATTTGAGCTCATCTCCCATCACTCTCCGATTTCTGAAGCCCCCTCTTCTGCTCTGCTATGGAATGCAGAGCCAGTCTTTCCCAGAAAGTATACAGCCCCTCTCACAACCATTTTCCTTCATGCTTACTTCTTTTTTTTCTCCACAGCTGTCATTCATACAATCCACAAATGCTACATATTTATCCATGTTTGCTATGGAATTTAATCACAGTTTGATACAGCGTTGTTGAGGGAAAAAAGCAAGAAAAGGAGATAACAAGGCAGCTCCATCTATATAAACACTTCAGTGGGGGAGAGCAAAAAGCAGTTAAATGAGATGTTCATCTTTCCTCCTTTCTGACCAAGTTGTAAAAGCTGGCCATGGTGGTGCTGATAAAGATTATTATAGTGAGTTTTAAAATCTGCATTCAGATGCAATGCTGCCTGGAAACTGCTGGAGGACAAGAGATTGACATCTTCTAATATCCGCCAGGCTGCCTGAGGAAGCTCTCTCTTCCTAGAAAATGAGAGGTTCTCGTAAGCATGCAGCTCTCCTGTTACATTAAAAATATTTTTACTCTCATGTTATATTTTTTTCCCACTACTAATATTACCCAGCATATTCTTTTAAGATTATTTTGGGTAAAGGCGATAGCCACAAGCACACTGAGGGTCAGGATGTGGTTAGAGCTCTCTTGGATCTGACAGCAGCCGCAAGTTTCCACACCCTCAGACCCCATTAGAGCATGCAGGAATGACATGAATCCACCAGTCAACAGGTAAAGGCACAGGGCCTCAGTTCAAGGATGGGGAGAAAGGTGACTGGTGCTGTCACTGCTGCCACTGGCTGAAACACTGAATAGAGGAAAAATGGAAGAAGGTAAATGATTGGTGCTGCTGTACATTCCTGCTGTACATCCCTGCTGCGTGTAGTCTGCCAGCATGGACTTCGGAGACAGGCTGGAGCTTCAAATGCCTCCAACAACACCCTTCATCCTGCTGAGAAGGATATTTAAGAAAGGTCCAGCACTTTGTTTAGCTCAGCCTCAGGTTCACATAAGGGGAATCCTCTTTCATTTTAAGTGCCTGTGAAATTTGCAGGATGCTAAAGCACTTTGAGATATGAGAAGAAGACACTGCTACAGCCTTATAACTTTTGCCACAATTTATATTTGGTGATTAGAGCCTAATGAACACATGCTGCCTTCATTGACAGGAGTTGCAGATACTCTGGGTTCTGGAATTAGGGAGCATCTTCCTCTACAGGAAAAGTAACCAAATCACAGGAAAGCAGTCTCTGTCTCGTACCAGGAGCTCAGCATGCAACAGGCACTTCCTGAGCATTTTCCATCGTAGTTGTATAGGACAGACAAAAAGGGATACAGAAAAGAGGCGCTGCGGGAAGGCAGCAGTTGCGGGAAGGAGGAGGAGGAGTGTGAAAAAAGGCCTAGGGGGAAAAAAAAAACCAAACAAAAACCCAACAGAAACCAAAACTGCAAGAGGTGAAGGCCATGGGAAATCCGTGAGCAGACGAACGCATCCCGCAGAGCGCGGCCCCGGCTGGAGGCTGTGGCGAGGCGGGCATCGCCAGCGCGCGGTGAGCAGTCAACAGGCCCGGGCCCTACCGGAGCACGCGCCTTTGGCGCTCCGCGGGCGCGATCCCGCCGCGCTCCCAGCCGGGCGCTCCGGGGGCGCGATCCCGCCCGGCTCCGAGCTCAGCGCCCGCGGCTCCGGCCCCGCA
>VYZT01013328.1:0-28357 GCA_013400735.1 Pomatostomus ruficeps | reverse complement strand
GCCGGTGTACTGTCAGAGGGACTGCTCGCCTCGCCGCACAGCCGGCGAGGCCCCGGGGGCTGCGCTCGGGATGGGTTTCCTCAGGCCCGCGGCGGCGCGGAGCGACCGGGTGGAAATAAACATCGCGCTTGCCGAGCTGCAAGGACGGCAGCAGCTCCCGTCGCTTTTGCAGCATCCGCGTCGTGTCGGCAGCGTTCCTCTAAACGTGGCGTCGCGGATATTAACTGGTTCTTAGCTAGAGTCAGACTGCTTTTTGCATGGGGGCGGGGAGTTTCGCCCGGCGAATTCAGGCCTTGGACTCTTTGACACCGGTGGCCATCCAGATCTGATCCAGCGCACTTGCAGATCCGGAGGGCCTCTGGCAGGCTGTCTTGCTAAAAGGCTTGATGGGGAAGGGTGAAGTCTGTTATGGTTTGAAAGCTGCCTGTAGCCCTTTGGTTTTGTCTTCCTTGAGGTAACAACGTAAGGTCGACCCTCACGACTGAAGAGGATTTTTTCTATAAAATCTTGGCAAGATCTGCTATTTGTTTATACCGTTACTGAATTATTCAAGAAAAGAGAATTACTTACTGTATTGCCAATAGACGATATTATGGTTAGTTAAAACTAGTTTTGGAATTGTGTTAGGTCTTCATTTTTTTTCCAAATGGCCACCTTAAAAAGCAGCAGATTTTCTTTTGGTCATAATGTTTATAAGTAGGAAAGTAGCTTTGCCATATCTATATCTAACCATGGATTTTAAACTAGATGCTGCTCTACAAGGTCACTTAGAAAGTTCTTTAAGAGAACGAATAATTTGGTGGTTGGTTGGGGGCAGGGGGGTGCTGAGGTTTTTTTTCATTTTAGTTCAAGTCCGTTCACTTTGCTTGTGTAATTATGCCTTAATGAAACAAAGTATCCTTGCAGACAAATCCAACAAAAATATCACCTCAGAACCAAAACCTAAGCGCAAATAAAATGTAGGAAACTATGGGGAGAGGTGCAGAGTAAAACGTGCTGTTACCCTGCCACTTTAGAAATGCACAGTTCCTCGCCATTTTGATTCTTGTGAGCAGCTTTTGTGAGGAAGGAATGGCCATCTGAGGTAGAGCAAACTCCAGCGTAGTTAAGAAATGCCGCCTGTGACAGGGTAGGTGTGTAAGAACCTCCAAGGGCACGTTTAGAATGATGATTCCTAAAACACTCCCAGCTTCGGCCCTCTCCAACTTTTGGGTTTCCAGAGCCAGAGGAAGTGTCTCTGTAATGAGCATGGCTTGCGAGGCTGTTCTTTGGTGAACTTTCCTGATGCTGTGTTGAACTGAATGTATTTCTGGCATATAAAGGCTCTGTGGTGAAACATTTCACTATTTCATTAACTTTTGTGAAGGAGTTACCTCTTTGAATTTGTCCTTTCATAATCTTGCTTGATGTCTCCAATTTTTGCATTCTGAGAAGCCATGAGTTCCTTGTTCTTTTTTCCTCAGTTCTATCCCACTTAGTGCTGTATTACCTCTTAACAACCCTATGAACATCATCTCTTACTGCAAAAAGTCGTGGTCACCCTGTCTCAAATAAAGAAACATTGAACATGGGCAGGGGGATACCAGAAGTAGTTTAAAGACTGGAAATAATGGGCTTGTAAAAGAGCGTTTCAGTTGAGAAAGGAGCTCAGCTATGAGGAGTTCACGTCACAAGTGGAATGAAGATGAGAAGTTGAAAAAACTATAGGAAGCAGGCTGAAAATAAAGAGGAAGATGAGCATTTCTTCATAACACGTTGAGAAACTTGTCACAGGGCACTGTCGGGTATGAATTGACTCAAAGAGCTAATGCAGAGAAGTTAATGGGTGATTGGTCAATTAACAGTTATTAAAAACAAAGGTCTGAACATTGTTTCCAGCTTAGGATATTCCTTTATTACAAATGGGAAGGAAATGCACAAACAGAAGGATCACACTGCTTCTGTAGTTGTCTGTGGATTTTCTAGAGCATTCCATGCTGTCAGGTATAGGTAAAACAAACTCATGA
The DNA here is from genome assembly GCA_013400735.1 of Pomatostomus ruficeps. Classification (NCBI taxonomy): domain Eukaryota; kingdom Metazoa; phylum Chordata; class Aves; order Passeriformes; family Timaliidae; genus Pomatostomus; species Pomatostomus ruficeps. The sequence continues at coordinate 26,351 of VYZT01013328.1, read as the reverse complement.
CTGAGCTGTATTTTGCCTACATGGTAGGAGTAGTTAGCATGCCAGAACACAAATGCAGGGAACACAGGCTGCTCTCTTCCATTGCTGCGTGCATCACATGCATTAAGTTTTGTGTTCTGTTTTCTACAAAAGAACTTGTTCTTAACATGCAGCCTGAGAACCTGTCTGCAATGGTCTGTGTTTTCGTTGCTAGTTTGTGCTGGCTCATTCTTGCCTTTGCTGCCGAGTGCACTGTGTTGGCCCAGCTTCAGAGTAAACTGGGTGATGAAAGGCAACTGATTGTTTCACTCGTTATTTTTCATCCAGATCTGTATCCCACTCCAGCTCAGATTCTGGCAACACAGAGCTACCAACATGCTGCAGGGAATGCTTCACGAGCATGGGCACTAAATTTTAAAATGCAGCGTGCTTTAGAGTACCTTCATGCAGTGTACTGCTTTGTCAATTAGTATCTGTATTTGCTGTGGGAGAACTTTCATGTGGAGTAGGGGTGTTGATATATGTGGCTCTGGGAAATTTAATGTAAGTAAAGCAAAGAAAGTGTCCTGTGCTGTCAGTGTTGCTGTTCGAAGTAGGATAAGCTGTCTAAAACACTCTCTCAGCCATGAGGAAAATTATTGTTAGAAGGTCCTGATTTCTGCTAGTATGCTAATAGTGCTGACTTCTGTTTCACAAACACACAGGTAACCACAACAAAGACTTCAATTATTTTAAAGTTTCAGTCCTGCAGGCACAAAATCAGAAGCACTTGTGTGATTCTAGCTGGAGCAGCTACAGAATGTTCTACTGTCGCTGCAGTGTTTATTTCTGTATTTCAGCTGGAGGTTTCTGGGATATTTTTTAATCTAGTTTCCCTTAACAGTTCTTCCAAGCACTGTGTTTCATTTCAGGTTAGGTTAACTGTCTGAATAGACACCAGAAATTCCAGGTTAAGTTAGCTACCTGAAGAGACGCCAGGGATACTTTAGCACCATATATGTTACCAAGAATCTGTGATCCGCTGCAGTGGCACAGTTATTGGGAAAGGTAATCTCTGCTTCAGAGACAATCCATGAGCATACAAAAGGCAGAAACTCCTTGAAAAACCGGCCAAGTTCAGTGACAGCGATCATATAAATCCTGGCACTAATCTAATCACAAACGGTGTGCAAGAGCTGCTACCCTTTGGGGTGGCTCTCTGTCTCTGGATAGAGAGGAGCCAGAACAAAAGTAAAAGCCAGGCAACAGAGGCAAATATAACCCAATTGGCATGGTTATATCAGTCCAAGAGAAAATGTATTCCTTTGTAAGGAGTTTGTATAATATAATTCACTTTAATTGTTGAAGAGAACAGGAGAAAAAAGTGGTTCCTTGTCTTGAGAATAACCCAGGATTTTTCCATTTATGTATTCTGGTTTTCTTCATTCAGTATAAGGATGCTTACCAGGTGATCCTAGATGGTGTGAAAGGAGGTGCCAAGGAGAAGAGACTGGCAGCCCAGTTTATTCCTAAGTTCTTCAAGCATTTTCCTGAGCTAGCTGACTCAGCTATCAATGCCCAGCTGGACCTCTGTGAGGATGAAGATGTCTCTGTAAGAATAAGAACCTTGTAGCAAGTTGATACTTTGAATTTATATTTTGCTATTATTTCTTCCTTTTGTTTAATGGGCTGTGTCTTTTGGAAGGGGAGGGTTGGTATTTGGAAAAGGTAAATTTAATTGTATTCTTACATTTAATTCATTGCATGATGGTTTGGGAAGATGCATCAGTTTTATCTTTTTTTGCTCCCACCATTGATCAAAGGAATAGCTCTGTAGAAAGAAACTTACGGTTTATTTGAATAGCATTTACATGTTTTTCTATCAAAAAGCACTTTGTGGTAATTGGTTCTGATAAATCCTGCTGGGAGACAAAATCTTGTTTTCACCTGAGAACCATGGGGATGTGATTCTGACTGTTATTCTTGAAGAAGTCTTGAGATGCTTCATGCTGCTTCTGTGGTGTGGGTAAAAGCTGTACTTTTGAAGCATCTTTGTTTATCAGGTCTTAAGGGATTTGGACAGATCATTCAAGGAGTTTTTAGTTTAGTGCCATATGCACAACTGTAGAACTATCCTTCCTGTTAGCAAATAAAACTCCTTAATAACACACATTCCAGCCTGTATTTTTGTTGATCGTATGAATGATTTTGTGAACACAGGTGCTGTTTGAATTTGATTTTTCTCCATTGCTGCCTAGACCTAAGAAAAATACATTATTTTCTTTATAAATATGTCAAAATAGGGGGATTTGGAGTGTTATGTAATTACTGAGATTTTAAAATTTTTTTAATTTCTGTGTTACTGACAATTTTGACAGATCCGACGACAAGCAATCAAGGAATTGCCTCAGTTTGCCACTGGAGATAATCTTCCACGGGTAGCAGACATACTGACCCAGCTTCTACAGTCAGGTGGGAGAGACATTCTGGCTTGATCTCCTCATGGCACATAAATAAATATATTTACAGTTTTGGTTCTGTAAAACGTTTTCCATTGATTCATAATTTATCCCAGTGCTGTTCATATCATTCTTCTGTTCTTTTTCTCCTGCTTTATGTTTGCTGTGTAGTTAGGCTACTGCTTCTGCTGAAAGGTCACTAATTATTCTAATCTAAACTGAAAGTCTTTCTTTTAAATAAAACAATTCTTTTTCATTCAAGTTCTCTAAAGCATCTGTAGGAAAAGACAAGGAGGGAATCTTCCAGTTATGGACTGCAGCAAATTGCTTTCTGAAAAAGAGTTAGTGAATTTCTGATCCAGGTTCCAGAACTTGAAAAAGCCCGAGAGCGTTCTGTTCTATGTAGTGCATTTTTGTTGCAAAATAAATATTTTGGGGGCTGAATTCAGAATTTAATATACGTTTAATTTCAGTAAGTTACAGAGTGCTAAATATTGGGTATTCAAACTTGTATTAAAACTGCATGGTTAAGTCTCTGGGCTTCTCAGAAGATAGGTTTTGGTTTGGGTTTTTTGAGACTTACGTATTTCTCCATTTAGTTCAAGAGGGAGATAGTTCCTGCCACCTAGAAATACTGTAGATTAATTAAGAGTTTAAAAATAAATAACTATGTATTTTACATGAATTTAGTGAAGGCCAGCTTGTTTATTAAAATAGTTAAATGTATTGATTAATAACTTTCCTTCAGGTTTTCCATCCTGTCAAGTTCTAAGGTTTAAGTTTTGGCAGAGAGACCAAAGTGACAAATAGCACTTTTTTTTGCTTCCAACTTCCATAATCATGGCTTTGAGCTTCCTCAGTCTAATGGTTTTTAAAAATACAGATTATGTTGTTTATAGGTAAGTGCTGAGGGCAGAATACTTCTTGTGCAGTATTAGAAATCTTTGTTTTTCTGCTCTTACCTTTGCATTTCAAGGGTATGTATGTTAATTTTTTTTCTCTCTCCAGATGATTCTGCAGAATTCAATTTGGTGAACAATGCCTTGCTCAGTATATTTAAGATGGATGCTAAAGGTAAAGGACACACTTTTCTCTACATGGCATTTATTAATACTTTCCAATCTGTAGTAGGATGAGAGCAGGACTTAATTTTGTGTCTTCTTAGTACAGTACAAAAGTGAGACTCGCACTAATTGTCTGGTTTTGCAAACAATACTGAACTTAATAATTGTGGATCTGAATTATGCAGACTAAGAAAAGAGTGTGGATTTTTATGTCAAGATACAGGAAAATTTAAAATTTTTTTTAAAACTTAGTATAGCAGTTATTTTAAAATGTGTCATGGACTCTTAGAAAGAGGAAACTTCTTCCTTCTGCATAAAAGGTCCAGGTCATAACTTCTAAAATAGTATGTATTACCCAATTTATTCTCCATTCAGGGACTTTGGGAGGTTTATTCAGTCAAATTCTTCAGGGAGAGGATATTGTGAGAGAGAGAGCCATTAAGTTCCTTTCTACAAAACTGAAAACCTTACCTGAGGAAGTGATGACAAAGGAGGTGGAAGAGTTCATATTGACTGAATCAAAGAAGGTGAGTGTCTGATTTCAGTACAAACTCAAGTATTGTTAAACTAACCCTTATGACTGGTGTTGCTTTGGAGGTCTGTTTGAGCATTGTGCAAACGCTATCTTGTACTTACCTATTCTGATACACTCCAAAGTTTGCAGCATTTTTTGCGGTAATGTTAAAATCATGGGTCTTCTAATTTTGTAAGAGTGCCTTTGACTAGAATTGGACCTAATTATTCACATTGGAAAGGGTTTTTGAGAGATTGATCAGCTCAGTGAATCATGCTCAGCTGAATTCTGATCAGACTTCTTGGTGCTTTTTCCAGTTGAGTTTTGAAAACCACTAAGGAGGGAGAGTTGCTATACTCTCCAGGCAACCAGCTGCAATGGTTAATTGTCCTCAACGGAATTTTTTTTTCCTTTATCCAGTTGAAACCTCCCATTTTCGTTTTGTGTCATTGTTTCAGTCTGACCATGTCCACCTCCTCAAAGAACCTGGCTGCTGTGCTTGGTGACTTGCTCTTAAGTGTTGAAAGATTAGTTTGCCACACCCACATAGAGCTCTCTTCCTTTACGCTGGAAAAGCCCAAGTGCTTTAGGTTCTCCTCATAGGTCATGTGCTCTAGACACAGATCACCTTGTTGATTGGGCTCCCTAAAGGTTATCAACCACTTCCTCAGACAGGAAAGCCCAACACTAGGTGCAGCATTCCCGGTTTGGTCACTGTGAGGGCACAGCCGAGGACAGTCCTCTGTGCCTTTGTTCCCCTAGTCTGTGCTCTTGTCACAGTTCAGAACACTGCTCATTCTCCAAGGAAAGCTGTTGTCACTTCCGTTTAGCCTGCTGTCCCCAGAACCCCCAGTCTTCTCGGCAGAGCAGTTCCCCAGACAGTCAGTCCCCTACATGTGCTGATGCAGGGAAGTTGGTTCTTCCCAGGTGCAGGACTTTGCATTTCTCTTTGTGGCATTTTATAAGATTTCTGTGCATTCCCTAAGCTGAGAAAGATGTAAAAAGTTTTAAAACAACCAGTAATGAGTAGATACTTGTTTAACATTTATTCGCCTGAAGCATTTGATTTTTGTTAGATATAAGTTTGTTCTTAAGTTTAGAGTTAAAAAAACTGTTTCCTATGCACAACTTGATGACAGTTGCTTTAATTTGTAGGTACATTCAATTATACTGAATGTTTTCATGTGTTCCTTCAAACTTGTGTTTTTAAATAACTAAATGCTAAATTTAAATGCTAAATATTTGCATACTTTACCTTTTCAAAGCCAGTAGGTTTGACTTGAAAGTTTACAAATTACCACCACAGAAATATGTTTTCTGTTTTTCTGTTAAGGTTCTGGAAGATGTGACAGGCGAGGAATTTGTTCTGTTCATGAAAATATTGTCTGGATTAAAAAGCTTACAGACAGTCAGTGGGAGGCAACAACTGGTGGAGCTGGTAGCTGAGCAGGCTGACCTGGAACAAACATTCAATCCATCAGATACGGATTGTGTGGACAGACTTCTGCAGTGCACCCGGCAGGCAGTGCCATTGTTCTCAGTACGTATTTGTTTGCTTTGCATGAGGAGTATTCAGGAAAGCTAATGGCTGGAGCTTGCCTTTGGTGTTCCCAGTGATTATGTTTGAAAGACCACAAATCAGTACTTCTCCATCTTCAAACTGGAATGTATCCAAATGGTGGGAAACATCCTTAAAGCCTCCAAATGCAAAGATACTTTGTGTTTTTCTCTTCTCTTGTCAAATTTAAGGTGTTACTGTGAATTATGACAAGATTCTCGGCTTATTTTGTATGAGTTTGGTTATTTCAAGTCTAGTGCCAGGCAATTGCAGCACTTAAAGGCCCATTCTTGGGTTGCAAGCAATCTTTTCAGCTGCTGTTGCAGAGAGCCTCTGAATTAAGGCTACCTGCAAAGGGGTCTGTGTCTTACTCCTAAGACAGAAGTTTAATAAAGCTTTAAGGTACAGCTGGGAGGCAGGCATTAAAAGGGTGGTGGGGTAATGGGAGAAAAACATTTAGCTCTTTCAGACTCAAGTGCAGCATAAATAATGTGTGATGGTTTGTTTGTGATTTTTTTCAGAAAAATGTTCATTCCACAAAATTTGTTACTTATTTCTGTGAGCATGTTCTGCCAAATCTCAGCTCTTTGACTACTCTAGTGGAGGGTCTTGATATCCAGTTAGAGGTAAGCCAAAGCTAAAATGTCTTTCAAATAGTGAAAAGTAACCATCCTAGATAAAGACAGCTACTTAAAAAATTGCAAGTTCTTTCATTAAGCAGTTTTCATTTCTTGGCTTGTAGGAAAGGTAGCTGCACTAGAAAAAACATTTGCTCTATTGAGGCATGATTGAGCCTTGCCTTTTAAAGCATGTGTCACCTGTCCTAAGTTTTTGAAGCAAGGTAGAATAAATAGATCAGCGTAATCATTTTTATATTACTCTCAATTTTTTTAAGCACATAGCATTTACTGAAATGATGGTTGCATAGTTTGTGCTAATTTAGCCTCCTAAGGGAGTGGCCTAATGTCTGTAATTTTGTTTACATTAATCAGTGCTGCAGCTTCAGTTAGATCTCTGTGGCTCTCATGTGAAGGTGAGCTGTGCTGCAGACATGGGAGATGAAGTTTTGTTTACTTGTTGACTAATGCTTGTTGGGATTAGATGCACAAACCTATGTTTCTGTTTAAGGACGGGGAAAATAAATTAGGCATGTTCTTCCTTGTATTCCTTCCTGATGTTTGGGAGGGGTTTAATTGTAATAGCTGGCCTCAACTGTGCCAGCCATAGTGATGTGGTAATTGATTTTAGGTTGAATGTTAAGCTTGTGTACTTTCAGTTAACACACAAAACCTTATGTGTAGGTTTTAAAGCTTCTTGCTGAAATGAGTTCGTTTTGTGGTGATATGGAGAAGCTTGAATCAAATTTGAAGAAGTTGTTTGATAAATTACTGGTAAGACTAATTCAATTTTTATTCATGTAAAGCACTTTAAGAAATTAAGTTTCCATCAAAACAAGTTATTTTTATGTATTTATCTCTTTATCCTTTTTCTAAAGTGGCTTTTTCAGAGATAGTTCTGTCCGCTGATAGAAGGTTGAACATAATTTTGCAATTTAAAGCCTTTGTGGATAGAGAGCTGTTACCTGAATAATGTTTTTAATCCAGTAAACTCATGTGTGTTTCTTCTTTTTAAATTTCATAGTCATGAGAGACTGGAGTTGATCTCATTAAACACTGTATCTGCACTGTCAATTTTAAGTGAATTCAGCACCATTTCAGAAGCATTGGTGCAGTGCATTGTTGCTTCCTGTGGTAGTAGTGCCACCATAGTATTTCCTCTGAGGCAGAGACGTCAGGTCACAGAAGTGTAGGCCAACCACCTGCACCAGGACTTTATGCAGTAGTTCATCACATCGATGTAGAGATGGGGGATACTTCTCAAACTATCAGCACAGATAGACATCCTGTTCAAACACTGCGAAAGAGCAGTCAGTCAGCATGTCTCATGCATTTGTTTTCCCTTCTGTTCTTCAGGAGTACATGCCCCTTCCTCCAGAGGAAGCAGAAAATGGCGAAAATGCTGGCAATGAAGAGCCCAAGTTGCAGTTCAGTTATGTGGAGTGTTTATTGTATAGCTTCCATCAGCTGGGTCGCAAACTTCCAGACTTCCTCACAGCCAAGCTGAATGCAGAGAAATTGAAAGACTTTAAAATCAGGTAATGATTTAGAGGCAAGTGTTAATGTTCTGTTACAAAGTGTTTGTTAAAAAGTGTTACTGGAGTTCCCCAGGGCTCAGTACAGGGGCCCATCCTGTTTAACATCTTTATCAATGATTTGAATGAGAAGATTGACTGCATCCTCAGTAAGTTTGCAGGCAATGCCAAGTTGTGTGGGAGTGTTGATCAGCTGAAGGGTAGGAAGGCTCTGCAGAGGGATTTGGACAGGCTGGATCGATGGGCTGAAGACAACTGCATGAGATTCAATAAGGTGGAGTGCTGGGTCCTGCAGTTGGTCACAACAATCCCATGTAGCACTATGGGTTTGGGGAGGAGTGGCTTAAAAGCTGATCAGCAGAAACGGGCTTGGAGATGCTGGTTGACAGCCAGCTGGGAATGAGCCAGCAGTGTGCCCTGATGGCCAAGAAGGCCAATGGCATCCAGGCCTGTATCAAGAATAATGTGGCCAGCAGGACCAGGGCAGTGATTGTCCCGCTGTAGTCGGCACTGGTGAGGCCTCACCTCAAGTGTTGTGTCCAGTTTCAAGATTCTCACTTCAGAAAGGACACTGAGGTGCTGGAGTGTGTCCAGAGAAGGGCGGTGGAGCTGGGGGAGGGTCTGGAGCACAAGTCTGATGAGGAGTGGCTGAGGGAGTAGGGGGTATTTAGTCTGGAGAAAAGAAGGCTCAAGAGGGACCTCATTGCCCTCTACAACTGCCTGACTGGGCGTTGTGGTGATGTGGGGATCAGCCTGTTCTGCCATGTATCAAGTGAAAGGACAAGAGGAAATGGCCTTAAGTTGCACCAGGAGAGAGGGTCAGATTAGATACTAGAAAAAAAATTTTTACGGGAAGAGTGATTAGGCACTGGAATAAGCTGCGCAGGGAGGTAGTGGAATCACTGTCTCGGGAAGTTCAAAAGGTCTCTGGATGTGGCACTTGAGGATATGGTTTAAGTGTGACAGTTGAACTAGATGATCCTGAAGGTCTCTTCTAACCTTTGTGATTCTCTGACTCTATGAAAGTGTGAATTATTATTGTCTGGATGCTAAAGAAGCACAAATCAGACTGATGGAAGGCTTATTTTGAGCATTTTTCCTAAGGGGGAAGAAACAAGATTACAGCTTCCCCTTGCTTATGCTTTTATTTCTACAGGACAGTGTAACTTTTACTAAGGGATTGCTTTTAAATGTTTTAGGCTACAGTATTTTGCTCGAGGGTTGCAGGTGTATATTCGGCAGCTTCGTCTGGCACTTCAAGGAAAAACAGGAGAAGCTTTGAAAACAGAAGAGGTAAGAATTGTTCAGGAATTCTGATTTTTCTAGTTGAGCCTGCTGAAAGAACCACTGGCACATATTAATAGGCTGCAGTCAGTTTTAAGTATGCAAATAGATTAAGGGGATAATACTGCTGACATGATTGCAAGAGCACATTACCTGATGCTGCATTTTGCAAGTGAAGATGATCATCTAGTTTCGACTGTTAGCTCTCTGCAGCCACATGTATTTGGTTTAACTGTGCTCTGTGCTTTGTTTTGAAAAGGAAATTTTCGTGTTTTGAGCAAAAAACCCAACCCAGTGGGAACTCCACTGGAACATGAAAAGCAACTACTTATTGTAAAACTACAAGAACCTTACAAGCAGCTGTGATGAAAATTTGGAAGTGTGCACACCTTTCACTATCACTGTTGCTATAGCAATTCACTAGGAAGAGCAGTCAGTTTAATGTTACGACTTCATGAAATGAGGTTGGCATAAAGCTACTAGATGTTCAGTTGTGTCTTATTTTTCTTACAGAACAAGATTAAAGTGGTTGCCTTGAAAATAACCAACAATATTAATGTTTTAATCAAGGTAAGTCCTCATGTTATGAAGGAATAAATTCCCACAGCAGAGTAACCTATGCAGAAGACAGGAATAGATTTGAACCAAGTTGTATTGTGTTACTGCGTATTATGTTAGTTGGTGTTAGCCAGCTCAGAGTTGGTGCTGCTTTACTGTTCCTGAAGAGAGGTGGATCTTGCTGATCCTGCAAGCAGCTCAGCTTTTGCTGCTACTACTCTTGAGATAGAATGCAGACATGCTTTTTTTTTTGCAGCATTACTTGTCCCCAGGAAAAGACCACCTTGCTTTAGGGGTCTCTGAATTTCCTTGTCATTTTCCTTTCCTGCAGTGTCAGTGAGGAGTAAGGAATAATTAAAGAGGTGCAAGGAGATGTAAAGGAGGGAGGAGGCAAAGCAAGCTTCTGTTCAGAACCTGTTTCTCCAGAAGTCTAGAAGAGATGGGCTGCAAGAAAGAGACTTTCATCTAGAGCCCATGAAGCCATTCTGATTTCTCCTAAGCCCCTTTTCCTCTCTTTCTTCACTCTCACTTTCACACACCACAATAAACCAAAATCTTGGCCCGCCACATTGAGAAGCCTGTTTTGTACCATCATAGGGATATCAGATGTCTCCCCCAGGAGCCTCTGTTCATTTTAAGATGCTTGATGTGCACAGGGAAGGAGAAGAAGGCAGTGCTTTCTATGTAGATGCCCCATTCCTGGAAACATTCCAGATTGGATGGGGGTCGGGGGTCTGAGCAACCTGATCTAGTGGAAGAGGTCCCTGCTCATTGCAGGGTCGTTGAACTAGATGGTATTTAAACATCCTTTCTAAACCAAACTAGTCTCTGATTCTGTATTTCATCAGTGTGAGACACTATTCTGATAATAAAAATCTTACTTGAATTTCCTAGTAAATGCAGCTGGATAAGGCAGCAAGCTACTGCCTTCTCTTTCTGCCATGGGACTAAAGGATTTTAAATTTTTGGAAAGTAGTGGTTATTCTGGAATCTCCGTAAGTGGCTAAAATTTTGAAGTGCAGTCAACATGAATTTAACTGTAGAATAAACTGTCTAATTTTGCCTCCACAGGATCTCTTCCACATTCCTCCTTCTTACAAAAGTACAGTTACACTGTCCTGGAAACCAGTACAGAAGGCAGATGCAAGGTAAGAGTTCTTTATATAAAAAAATAAAACAGTGGGGTTTATTTTGTAAATGGCAAAAATTAACCTCCCAGGCTATGTCTGTACAATACAGACAGCACGTGAGCTAGAAGTTTCACATCAAAAATAACACCCATCCTGTGGCTGTGGAGAGATGATCTTAGTCTTGCTTTAGGCATACTAAAGACTGAATCAACTGGAGACTTGCTTACTTCTCTTTTGAGGTACTATTATTCAGGACGTTGTCATTGGCTGCTGCTGGCTTCCAGTGGTTAATCTTTGTGGCTGAACTACTATTACTGTACTTGTCACCACAGGGCTGTAATGATATGTTTTTGTTTTCTTCTGTCAGTCAAAAAAGAGCAAGTGAAGATACAACCTCGAGTTCGCCCCCAAAGAAAGCTTCAGCAGGACCAAAAAGGGATGCCAGGCAAATATATAATCCTCCCAGTGGAAAATACAGCAGTAACCTGGGTAGTTTTTCTTATGGTAAGTTAGGCAGCTTGGAAAAACTTGGTCTAGTGACGGTTGTGTCTTGGGGTGGGGCAAATAAATACCACATTCTTGGAAGATCAGATTGTACTGTCATGAATTTTTGTTTGTGATGGTCTTTTCCCAGCTGTTGCAGTGTTGGAGTGTTACCGTACTGTGACCTACGTTATTTTCAAGTTAGTTTTAGCAGTGTTTTAATACCTAGGGTTAGTAATAGAACTATTGTGTTCTCTGTTACGACACACAGTGCACCAATTTCCCAGTGGACAGGCCAGTTGCAGCAGGTGGCAGAGCTGGGTCACCTCCTGTCATACGACTGGACCTGTGCTGCATTTGTATGCCAGCCACTCCTGATGTTGCAGACCTGATCCAGAAGTTCTGGGAATTGCCAGGCTCACTGTGCTTGCACACAGTTATGTCCTAGTGCTCCCTGTCACACTCAATCTGCCTTTCTGCGAGTTGTATTTTTGGGTGAAGCATAAGAGCAGTTGCACACTGGATGAGTAGGCCCAGCAATGGCAGCAGCCCATTCCTGTCTTCCCTGTAGGCCTATTGGTCCTACCTCTGGCAAGCAAAGAGTCTGCTATGACAAATTGTGACCCATGCCCGTGGGTTGAAAAACTTATCACAAAGCATTGGCAGATATTTAAAACAAAGAGAAGAGAAAACATCATCTGCAAATTTCTTACTCTGGACTTCAGGTGATGCACCTGTGTCTTTTAAGATAAGCTTGTAATCCTGCAGGTCTAAAGGTTGCGAAGCCTTCAACCAGAAAGGTTTTACTGCTTGCTACTGTTTTCTTGTTAGTGAGATGCTTCAGCCGTGTCAGTCAGCTTCTGTTGTCTGTAGCCTTTAAAACAAGCATAATATTTTATTTGTAGATTAATATATCCTGTATTTTAAGACTGTACATGAAATCACGAAAGGAGAATGAGGATTTGGTACGTTTTCAAAAAAATCCAAAGAAACTAGATAAACTATTAGGGTTTGTGTTGGGGATTTTTTTGCTGTGATCAGAATTGTTCTTAACAAAGAGAAAGGAGAAACTTTCTACAGTATACAAATAGTTTGTGTGGTATCCATCTCTAGCTAAGATTTGTACTTGAATGAAGATATCAGCCTAAGAAAAAAAGAAAAATATGCTGTTGATAACTTAAGGATAGAAAAGGACAGAATGACAAAGTTGTGGTTTTCCATCATTTTATAAAATCACTAGTAGCAAGTCAGAATGACACCTCAAGATTAATATTGTATTATTGAACAGAAGGATGAGCTAGGCAGCCCATTTTCAATTCTGTGGTGATGGATTGGCCCGAATATAGTCCTAAATTAGAGGGACAGTTATGTATCACAGTATTAGTATGCAGAAAGATTGCACTTAATTTAGACAGGCTCGTTCTCCTGGCCTCCTTTTACAATTACTGGGGTCCATTCTCCATCAAAACACAACTCAGCAATCCCATGGTACATAAGCAGGTGTAGCCTCAGAGACTGAAGTTACCCTTCAGTACCTCCAGATCCTGCTATTCACTTTAGATCTGTATCCAGCATAAAACCTGCCTGAAAAGTTTTGACTCTTATTTCAGAGCAAAGAGGTGGTTTCCGGGGTGGACGAGGCAGAGGCTGGGGAGGACGTGGCAATCGTAGCCGAGGAAGAATCTACTGAGGAGACTGCTAAATCTTCCATGCCCCTGAAGAGCTAAAGTGAAAGTGCTACTCAGCAAGTTTGCTTGGAGCATTGTTTTCTTCAAGGACTGCCTTCCACTGAGACTGACTTAAATGTTCTTTATACCTTTGTATGTATGATCTACTTTTCTAACGGACTACAACTTGTCCATAGTGAAACTACAGCTGTATTTTTGGATGCTTACAGTCAGCAGTTTTAGGTTCTTTTGAAGTGTCTTCAGGATTCAAAATTGGAAAAGAGCATAGATGTTTCATCAAAAGCTGCATCTTGACAGTTTGTATGTTAACCTAAAAGTCAGCTACTGCATAACTGAAACTATATAATTGAGTTTATGTATTAAATAATGGCAGGAAAGGCATGACAACAGAGATATGTGTTAGATACGCTTAGCAGCTGAAGTAATCCTTTCCTCATCTGTAGCCATATTTTGCAATATGTGGAGAAGAGTACCATTGTTAAATTTGCTTTGATTTACTTTCTTTAATTGAATTGAATGAAATACATGCTGGTTTTTTAAAGTTTGCAACATGGCTGGAAATCTGTTTTGCTTGTAGCATGAAGCTATCCTCTTACTTACAGATGTGGAGAATGTGGCATTTTTTGTTTTGCACATCTTACTCTTCTCCGTGCATTGTAATACAAAAGTGATTTTTCGAAAATTAATTTTTAATGTTTAATATGAATATGTGCAAATAGTTATGCCGTGAAATCTCAGTAAATGAATAGCATAAAAAACCAAAACAATAAATGACGAATTATTTCAGGAATGGGTAAAGACTGATGCAGTGATTAAGCTTCGTAGGCTGGAGCTGGACCATAGGAGTTCCTGGCTCTTTTCTGGTTTTTGCAGATTTCTGGATTAGTTGGCACTTGAGGGTGGGATGGTTGGTTGGTTTTTCTTGTTTTGTGATTTTGTGTGTGTGTTTTGGTTTGTTTTTTTTAACCAATAGTTGCATTTAAAAATATATAAATAAAATTGTATTTTGGGTAACATTGAAAAATTCCAGCTATGTAGTTCGATTCAGGTGGAAAAGTTAACAATTCCATGCTATTTTTTTCCATAGCAACTTGAGATTTTTATTTACTGGTGTGCGCCCAGAAAATACAATGTAAGAGCACAATGCCTTTTTTTTTAATTCTCACCACTCAAAATTTTAACTTCTCAGGTCATTCAGCATTGTAAAGGAATTAGCATATAATAAAAAGAAGTCAAGACAGAGGAAAAGAATTTTAATTAAGTGTTCCAGAGCATGTTGATGTAAAATACCTTAGGCTTTAGAAGAGTGAATAATACTTCTTATCCTCCTTTTTTTTTTTGTCCAGTGATACCCACAGAAGGTGATGTCTCCCCACCCTAGTTCCATTTGTATTTGCTTGTGAATCTGATTCAGGTGCTTTCATTAACATTCTTTGGTATTTATCACTACAATCAGAAGGCCAGAATACCAAAATTATGTCAAAGTTAGAAATATTGTTGATGATGCTAAATTCAAAGTCTATTTTTGCTTAACTCTGGAACAGTAGGTAGGAAACTTTGGACATTCCAGGACATGTGAGCTGACTTTGTATTTCTCAGTACATGCCAGCAGCTAAACTATGATTTGGCATTAAAACCATGAAACCTGGCTAAAAGCTTTGAAGGAGAAATTTGTGAGGTCAAAATGTCACTCTGAAAATAGGCACTGGATATGTAATAAGCTTCTTTTGGGAGGAAAAAAGAATAAAGAACAGACATTTTGCACTTGCAGCTATAATTGGTATTTTGAGGGGATTTAATAATGTAATCCCAAAGCCTAAACATAGCTTGTATTTAGACTAGTAACTAGGTACTAGCAGCTTATTTTCTCACTGAATTTTGAGTGAGTTTTCTTCATGTGAATCCTGTATTTCAGAGGTGATGTGCAAAGTTCTTGTGGCCTCAGAAGTAGTTAGACTATTTTTCCCCAGTTTCCTATCTAATTTTAACACAGTGACTTCTTGTGGAAACACCTGTTTACCATCTTGTTGAATTGTAAATGTTTCCTTACAGCTTTGGAATAAATTCATTTTGTAATTTTGTTTGGCTCATTGTTTCACAGTTACTCTGCAGCATTGTGTCACCTTAGTAAAAGATGTTCTGTGGTACCTTTTGTTGTAGTTGACTTACTCCTTAGATTGCTACAGATGCAGAAAGCTGTTTGCCACTAAGGAATGGATCATAGTAAGACTGCATTAGCTGTTTCAAGTTTTAAGTAATTCAACTTTTAAATGCAGAATTTTGAGGAGGAGTTTAAATATTCAGCAAAAGCTGTACATTATACATCTTATTTGGGAATTTGGTGAAAAGTAGTCAGTCATTGTCTTATTCAACCTCCTCGATGTTGACAGTGTGATACAGTTTATTAATAACTTATGATAGAAAAAGAGCCACGTGGAAGGGCAGCCTGGGGTTTTTTGTGAAATCTGCAGTTTGCCTGATGTGAAAACTGACTGCAGTAAAGAACTATCATACTTGTGCGGATATTTTCTCTAGGCTGATAGAAACCAAATCTCTTGAACCCCTGACACACCATTTGTAAACTCGTTCGTGTTCCTACTTACTGAGTTTGAGTTGAAAGCAAACGTTGCTGTTTAACAGGCTCTGGGAAGTTTGGTGTTCCCAAGAAGCAGGACCACAGAAAGATCAAACAGAACAAAATTTGAACATAGCAGCTTCTCAATTTCTTTCGGGACTGCGGAAACAGGCTCTCAGCTGCTGGGTTGGTATTTACTGTTAACTAGAACAGTGAGAGGAAAACTGTCTTTAAAAATAATTTGATGGGTGAAGGTATGGGTGTTACCGTCTTTGAAAAGGCTCTTAATATCTCTGGCTAACTTTGGGCAGCAGGTTCATTACAGAGCCCCGACAGCTTGGCTCCTGGAACAGACAAGTGGGTCTGCACAAGCCTGAACTTCTGGACTTGGGTATAATAGGTGCAATACGTGGTAAGTGGTTCGGGAAGGCTGCACCTTCCTAGTGTCTCAGCCAATGGGGAAAGGAAAAGGGCAACATGCGGCCGGGACTTTGGGATAAAAGGAGGCTGCGCCCTCCGAAACCTCGAGTGAGAAAATCTCGTGGGCGTGTGCCCCCGCGGACTCCCTCCCTTTATTCGAACAAAGTTGCAAGACTCCAGTGTCTAAATTTTTTTGACATAAACATCTGGCGTTTGTGGATTTTCCTGACAACAGGAACGGAACTGCTCAGGTTTTGCTGTGTAACTGAAAAGCATTAGGAAGGGAAAAGGAGCGATGTGTTCTTCAGAGCTCTCTTCACCCACCTCCTGAGAGGACTGACATAAACTGTGTGCATGGCTGCAGGTACGGCTAAGTTTGCCTGGGCGCAAAGTCGTTCCCTCGTGCTGTCGTGGCAAGTGTTTCAGTGTGCCCTAGACAAAAATTACCTCTTTTAAGTTGAAGTGTTCAGCGTGTCGCCAAGGCCGCTGGTTGGCATTTAACGCCGGCTCTGTGCTCGGGGCAGCGGTTCCGCCGCTACCGGCGGGAAGGCGCCGTTGGCCGGACCGGGCTCCCCGCGCGGGGCAGTCGGTGCGCGGTGCTGTAACGGTGCTTAGGGCTGCGTCCCCGCTGCTGTGCCGCCCCTCGGCCCGGCGCTGAGAGCACTCTGGCCGGGCGCTCCCGGCGCCGCTTCTGGCACCGACCCGGGCCCGCCCCCGCTCCGCCCCGCGGCGCNCGCTGCTGGCCTCGGGGACGCGACCCGCCGCTGCCACCACTCACTGGGTGGTCACCGAGGACGGGAAGATTCAGCAGCAGGTGAGCGGCCCGGGGGACGCGGGGCGCTGCCCACCCGGCTGCGGAGGTACGGAGAGCCCCTGTCCGCGCCGCCGCTCACCAGGAGCCCCGATCTGCCCCGAGCTCTGCGGCGCGGGGCTCCTCGGCCCGGTGCGAAGCCCTGCCTGTTCCCGCAGCCGCTGCAGCAGCCGGGCGGCGGTGCCGGTCGCTCCCGCGGCCCGGGCGCGGGGGTCTCCCGCGGCGAGCTGGCGTCGCTCGTGAAACGTGCCTTGAATCTGCCGGAGCCCCGGGGCAAAGCAACGGGGAGGGGCGGTCGGTGGGTCGGGGCGAACCGAGGATGGGTTTCAGCTGCAACCGTGTTTGGAGCAGCGGCGGTTCCTGCTTAGGGGCCGCTCCCGGGGAGCCTCCGGCACGAGGCCGGGTCCCACTTTGGTGACGAAAGCGGCGGTACCGTGACCCCGGCCCGCAGCCGTGACCCCCGCGGGGCCGGGAGCGGGGCCGGCCTGGACACCCCCGGGCTCCTCGCCGGGGGGACGAGGTGTCAGTGAGTTTGCGATTTTTCACATCCAGCCGCCCCCTACCCGGCCGCTTTTCCTTTCTGCTAGAAGTGGGAAGGAAACGGTGGAGTGTGTGCTCGGTGCAGGAGCACACGCACGCCTTGTGCGGCAGTAATCTCGTGGGTTTAGTCAAAATATCTTAGTTTGATAGCGGGCTGTGCTTCACGTTCACTAAGCGGCTTGAAAGAGCCCATCTGTATCTCATGTTTGGGTTTTTTCTTAGTTGTTTGCCTTCCTCTTTGTTGTAAAGGGAGCGGCACTAGAAATTCACTTTTGTGTCAGATGTGATCGTTTCCCTTTGGAGTGGAAGAGTTGATCACTGTAGCAAACATTGTGGCCTTCCTCCTGTACAAAAGAGTGGAGACATGAATGTCCCATATTACCTTCCACTTGTGGGGATTTTTGGTGGGGTTTTCCTGTCAAAGTGCGTTGAGGTCCTCAGACAGGTGAAGCAGACTTTTCTCTGCAGGAAACTCCTGCTGTCTTTATGGTTCTCGGGCACTTTGGCTGTCTGGGTGGATCCAGGCACTGTAACACTCTCATTAATAATAAATGAATGAATGACAACACTTCCAGTGCTATCTCATCTCCTTTCCCCACTTAACATAGTGGGGAAATGGTGCAGCTATATAGTAATGGTCTGGAAGCATCTTGGTATGTGTACTGATTGTATATTATAAAATTTGGGTCAGGTATTGATTTTGATTATTGCATGAAAAGCAGCTGTGACTTGGAAAAATCTAATTGGATAAAATGGCTTGAAAATCTTATTAGCTAAATTCATTACTGATTTTAAGGAATGGCATTTCATGATTTCAGTTAACGGATGGTACAGGTAGAAGTTTCCACTGTACCATTGCCATGCAGTAGGCTCTTCTGTTACATTTCCAAATGTTTTGTAAGCAGGGCCATTCCCCTGTTCCCTCTGTTAATTTCTCAAGACCTGTAGGTGAGGTGATAAAACAATGTTTGCGGAATAAATTCTCTTACTTGCATGGTCAAAATTAATTCACCCATTTCCAGCAAGGAAATTCCAGTTATAAGTATGTTATTACTTGGGAGATGAGGAGCCAGATTCTTTGGTACCCAAAATGTAGTGCTGCGAATTGCCCAGTGAGTTTTTTGTATTTTAGGCGCATTTTTGCATCTGTTACTGTCATCTCCCTGGCTCTCATGAAAATGATACTTAAATATGTGGCTATTGCTATTGCCAACTCTGCATGGCACCTCTAAATTTCATTTTTTCCACTTACTTGTGTTTTGGGGAATTGGTGGACAAGTTTTTTAGTGAACTTCAGTGTTGTTTTAAGTGCCAAAAACGTAGTTGTTCAATAGTCAACAGCAAAAGTTAACACTCTCCATGTGTTCAGCAACAGGCAGGAATTGTTGTTGTCCCCTCTGCATTGCACTGGTGCAGTCACACCTTGAGTACTGCGTGCAGTTTTGGTGACTTAGGATAAGGACGTGGAAACTGTTGGACTGTGTGGTCTCCCAGCGGAGAGCAACCAAGAGGATGGAAAGTCTCAAGGGTAAGACTTGAGAGAAGCAGCTGAGGTCACTCAGCTCGTTCAGCTTATTTCTGAGGGGACCTCATCCAAGCCTTCAAGCGAGGCAATGGAGGGGCAGGTGCTGACCTCCTCTCTCTCTGGTGACTAGTGAGAGGACACAAGGAAATGGAATGAAGCTGTGCCAGGGAAAGTTCAGACTGGACATTAGGAGGAAGTTCTTCACAGAGAGGGTGGTCAGTCACTGGAACAGGCTCCCCAGTGAAGTGGTCACAGCACCAAATATGTCAGAGTTGAAGCAGCATCTGGGCAGCACTTGGAGGATTCATAAGTAATTTATCAGTTCATTGGTAGAACCACAATATTCCAAAGTATTTAAGCTCTCCTTCTCCTAATACCAAGAACTTATTAACAGGACAAAAGTCTCAAACTTCCCTGCAAAGCATTCCTTTGCTTTAATTTTTCAGAATATTCTTCATTAAGTTGTTATGTATCATGAGAACTCGTGGGTCCATTCCAACTTGAGATACTCTGTGATTCACTGGCAATGGGAACCTCTGCATATTATATGCTGCAGTACCCTCACTACCTCAAGTGGGCTTTGCTGGCCCTCAAAGCGAGCATGGAAAGCTGAAGCCGGCGCCTTCGCTGGGTGCCTGGTGGAGGGCCCCGATCACGCCCCTGCCCCGTTGGCGCCAGCCTTGCTGCTGCAGCCCAGGGTGCAGTTGGCTGCCTGAGCTGCACGGGCACGCTGCTGTCTCAGCACCGACTTTCTCCCCACCAGAGCGCTGTTTCTGGGAAGCTGTTTCCAATTCAGCCCCAGCCTTTCCTGCTGCCTGGGGCTATTTCATCCCACGGGCTTTGGGTTGCCGTTGTTGACTTCACAAGATAGGTCCCTGCCAGCCCGTTTCTTCATCCCCTTGCCTTGCTGCAGCCCTGCAATGCCCCCACCCCACGTTAGCAGAGGAAACCAAGCTTGTGGTTCTTTTCTACTGCTGTCAGTAGTGAAGAGCTGTGTTAGTAATGACTGGTATTGATCCCTGAGGGATGTTGCTGGTGGTCAGCCGTTGCTGGACCTTGCACTGCTCATTGCAATGCTTCCAGCACAGCAGTCTCTGACTGGAAGTGACTGCTGGTGGCAAAGAGCAGGGATATTAATTAGCATTTATATTATTTAATTTTGGAAATATTAGCAGTTTCATAATGTCTGAAACACATCGTCAAAGATGACCAGCTTTTTAGAGAGATACAGGCTTGGTTTTCACTTGGACTACCTCAGTTTATCTGAATGAAGCCTATATAATTAAGATGTACACAAAACTTAATTGATAGTAAGACCCAGACATTCCCACTGCTAAATGAGCCACTATCTGTGGAAATGCAGATGAGCACCAGTCACAGCTGTCATCCTTGTAGCTTTGAGTTTGCTGCTGTGAGCTTTGTTTTTCTTGTTACCAAAGTGCACTGTGGATGAGGAGCTGAGAGCAGGAGTCACAGATTCTGACCTAAATACAAAATATAGTTGCTGGAATGTGTTAGAGGGAAGAAAGGTGAGATTATTGTACATTATTGACCTAAAATTTCTCTTAGCTGTTTCTCTTTATTGTGCCACAAGGGTGCAATCATTTAATATGAGACTACATTCATGGGAGATTGACTTTTCTGTGACGCAAGACCACAGGTATACCCTGGCTCAGACTTGAGTTCCTAGTGGTACAACCTGACAGCAGTGGCAAAATTAATGCAGACTGAACAATTTTCTATATATCAGCAAGATCTCTTCTGGTAAACAGGAGTGCTTGCTAAGTAGGCACTGTTGTTCTAGTTTCTAGTGAGCATTCCTAAATGACAAAACAAATTACTAGCAGCGCATATAATACTTCAAAGTCTCAGCCCTCAAGAAAAAAGCCATCAAGCTGTGTCTGTTGCTCTAGTAGCCGGTTTTCAGATCAAAGACATCATTCTCTGGGTCAGTTCATGTTCTTCTTTTAGTCTGAGTCTACCTTTAAATGTGTGCTCTTGCAAAGCCAGGCCCTGAGTAATCATCTCTCTTTAATGAGATTATATCTGCTCAGTGCACATGTTTATAAGCCTTTTCATTTCACAATTCACAGTATAAAGTTCAGGCTAATATATAACTGATTTTAGACAGTGCCTGTCTGCCGGTAGGGAACCTAGTCGCTCTATAGAAATACTGGTGTACTTCAAGAGAAGAGAGAAACTAGGCATAAAGAGAGGACAGACAATTGTCAGATTAAGTGATAGAGTCTCAGTAGTCATTCATGGGTTTAATGGTGGGGACCAGCTGCTGCCATGGCTCAGAGACCTGACATAGCAGAGCTGAGGTAGGGTCTTTCTAGGGGTCCCTCGATGGAGGCAATCAGAGCTGAGCAAGCTGGTGGGGACTCAAAGGACTGCCTTTGTGTGGACTGCTGTAAACGCTGAAAAAGTTCAGAGTAATTAAAGAACCACAGAAACCTTCCAGGCAGATGGTCCAAAGCAGGATTGGGAAAGTGCTGCCAGGAGCAAAGAGCCTCTGGCAAGGAATCTGAGTTGGCAAAAAGTTGTTTTAGTTTTAATGTGTTGTCATGTGTTTTGAAGGTCATGAGAGTTGATCTGGAGAGGAGAGTGAAAGAGCAAGCCTGGCTGGCTTGTTTGGGACTAAGACAACCAGCTGCTCAATGAATGTGACATCTGAATTTCCTGCAGTGCTCTAGTGTGCTTAATTCTGCCTTAGCGCAGTAGAGAGGGGAGACAGTATCTAACAGTTGTTCGTTTGGTTGCAGATTTGAATGCGAGTGTACCTCAAGTGGCAGCAAGGCAAGTTGGTTCATGGATGGCATTACAGTTAGTTAATGCATTACTCTCTGTCATCTGAGAGCATGTGTATGCTAACAGGTTGAGATGAGAGCAGTGGGCCATATACTCAAGAATACAGGAAAAGCAGCCATCCAGACCCAAGGAAAGCTGAGATTCTAGTGCAACCAAATAAAAAGCTATTTGCTGCTTACAAAAGCTCTTACTCTAAAGGTTAGTGTCCTTGGTTGTATGAACACCTTCTTGACTGAATTTCTTACTCTTCCAAGTCTGTTGTGTGCTAAACAAAAAAAAAAAAGAACAAAACAAAACCGTCAAAACAAAGACATAAACACACATACACACGCACACACAAAAAAAATTGTTCATTTTTACTGGAGTGTGTAAGCTAGTCGGTCGCATGCCTTCCCCAAAACAGTTGTCAGTGCATCTTTATGAGGGTGTGCAAAGACACCTGTCTTCATTGGTTGGAGTGTTCTGTAGTTCATTACATGTTATCCAGCCCCAGGGTGATGAGCTGAAGCAGGATGATTCTGAGGCATAGGTCAGCTTCCGCTCAAGAAAAGGAAAACTTGTTCTGGTTTAGAACTTCTCTCTCACCAGAGGACCATAGGACTTAGGCCTTCATGTGGTGTGAAAAATAGTAATTTTTAAAAAAACACCCTTTAAATTTTCTGCCTTTACATAAATGTGTAAGAAAATTCTGAACCTGAATGTTTTGTATAGTGAATAGTTGAATTGCTTAACCTCCTTGTCCCAGGTGGGGATTTAGAACTGCACTTCACCAGTGCTGCCTGCTCTCAGGGGAGCACAGCGTACATATTTCTGTGTCGCTGTGAACATCACGACTAGATCCAAATTTATAAAAATAGGCCTTGTGGTAGCCTGTATGTGGCATCAGAAATGCTAATGTTTCATTCAGTGGAGCGGTGGTGGTGAAGTAGCTTCCACTGTTCCCAACCCAGCAATGAGAGATTTGCATCTGAGGTGGAGGAGCTAAGAGGCAGAGCCAAAGGGCTGCTGAGATGCAGCTGTTGGTGGCCATGCCCTCACACCTGCTGCAGTCCAGCAGGTAATCTTATGCCAGGTTTTGACTGCTGACAGAAAACCTTTAGTACAGGGGTGTTGGATTTAGCTGAACATGGTAATACACACCGAGGTGGTTCAGTCTGTAAGTCCAGAATGCTGTAGCAGTGGCTCTGACCATGTCTAGGCATGTCCTGCTCATTCCTCAGCTCCTGGTGTTTTCGTACAGCCTTTGTCCTCTGGACACAGTGTGTTTCCAGGTCTCATTTCTCTTAGGATCCTCACACTTCGATTTCCTGGCCTCTCATCCTGTTTTCTGTCACCTTTAAAATAAAAGTTGGATAATCTGAAGAGATTATATGAATCAACTGTTCAAAACTGATTATTCTGTGGTGAAAGTTATGCTTGGTGCCTGGAATGCCTTCCCTGTATTGTGAGCTTCACAGCTGGAGGGCTGCCTTGGAAGTGGCCCAAGCACGTTTGCATGAAGACCCCACCAAAGCCCGAAAGAGCAAAGTCAGCAAGACTCTGAAATCCATTGTTATTTCATGTAGCTGCCTGCTTTAAAAATACACAGCTGGATAAAGTAATTTCCCTCAAAGTTTAACGGAAAACATTAATGGGTTTTCTGTTACTCATTTGCTGAAGAAATTATTGCTCAGGGTTAATCTTTATTTGGATATCTTATAAGTCTAATTATGAGTCTTTCTGTCTGTATCTTCAATATTAGAACATTTGAAATTTCTAGCATTTGGCAGTGAGCAGACATCAAGAACCAATCTGCCTGTATGAAAAAAGTACTTGTTCATTACAGGTGTATATCTGAATGATCTTTCCATCTCTTGTTTTGATTCAGCTGAATGTATGACTACTGAAGAATATAAACCTTACCTAGAATATAAAAGTTGGAAATTTATACCCTTAAGTATGACGCGTTGCAGACACATGAGGTTCCAAGTAGTCTTGTTTTCCTTTAATGTATTTAGATCTGTTACATACGATATTCATAACTCATGTGATCTCAGTTGAGCTGAGCTATTCAATAATACTGCAGCTTTGTTAGGTTTTATTTCTGGAGTGCTACAAGTGTTCAAACTTTCTGTTTTCCCTGTAGCACAGTTAGTATTAATAATATCAAAATATCTAGTGCTGTTTGCTAACAGGTTCTGCAGCAGTAAGCTTTTAAATGGCTCAATACTTACAAAAACTCATTTCAACGTCATTTTTCTGTGAGAATTTTTCAGTGACATCCCTTGGAACAAGTATCTTCTGACACTGCCTACTCATCATTTGGATGAGTCAAAGAATTTATTTTCCGGTTTTGTATCTTGTCTTGCACTGAAACCTTTACAGATTTTTTTGCGGCTTCCTCAGAAATGCCATGTAGGGTCATGTTGGAATGTAAAGCATCTCAAGACAGCAAGAATATACCAAAAGGCAAGCACCAGTTTTCAGATCCTTGGCTCCCCCTCAAGACTGCAAGGAGTTCCAGCCTGTTGGAGGGGGAATTGCCTTCATTTTGTACAGTGATAAAACATCCACTGCCTGTAAAACAAATATGGGAAGCCCATTTTCTGTAAGCCATCATTTGATGTAGTGTGTTGTCCTGCATCTTTCTCTAATAATCTGCCTTCTGCATGTAGTATAATGCTTTTAGGATGTGTAGAGGCACTAACAGCTGTTCTGATTTTGATGTGCCTGTGCCTCAGTTAACAGTGGGGTTTCCACAGTACTTTAAAAAAAGCCTTACTTAAAAATAGTTGACAGAGGCATTCAGCGACCCTCATTTAAAAAATGTACTTCCTGCTGCAATGTAACTGGATTGCTGGGAAAAATATACTGAAAAAAAACTTGCAAGTCTAATTGCTTAGAGGTTTTGATATATGCAGGTAACACAGGAGACTGTAAAACTTCAGGGTTTGATTCAACTCAATGTCTTTTTTCATTACACAAATTCTGTGTGTTTCTTGCTGAATCAGGTTCTTGGTGTACTTTGTGACAGTGAATAAATTTGAACTGTGCTTTATAAAGAAACTTTCACCTTTGGGCAAAGTTGAACAGAGAACAGTTATTCTAAAAGTGTTTTACTGGCAGGCTTTCTGCAGTGTAACTACAGTAGCTGTCAAAGGTTCAAAGAAAGCTTTTCAGCACTGCTTCTTTTTCCCTGTTTACTGTGTTGGAATTGAAGTCAAATCCTTGCATTTCAAGTGCTTCATCTTGAATGTCACCGTTTCAGCACTTTGGAGGAAGAGTAAATGAATGTGGTGCTTTGCCATCAGCCGAACACTTTGAGTTGAAAATGTGTAAGCTGGACAAAGCACCTGTTCTGGTGCAGGAATCTCCACTCTCCACATCATGAAGCTGTAGTTGCTGTGTAGATTGACATCTGTTCTGTTTCATCCCAGAGGAGCCTTATGGAGATTTGCTTACATTTTGACAAAGATGATTTAAGTCACTATATCTTTGTATTTTTTACTCATCTGACTCAGAATCAGGTGATGAGGCACAACAGACTCTCCATGAAGGGGTCAAGACAGCAAGTGTTTGTAAGAGCACAAGCATGACATGAGACTAAGTGAAACCAGTATCCTCTGAAATCTACCTACAGTCTTATTGTGGGAAAGAAGGGGTATCATCCAGAACAGTCTCCAGGTATCCATCAAATATCTTTTATTTGGACTACTGTATTTCTGACTAAAGAATTATTTGACAGGTGAGTGAAGCTCTGAGGGCTTTTCCAAATATTTGGGGTGTGTTGTCATCTCTTCAAATTTTAATAAGCAGCAGCTCTCAAGAAAGTTCTGGTATACTTTACGTTTTTATTCAGAGTATAATTTTCCTGGTTTGGGGATGTGGCTGCACAGGAAAGCAGGAAGATGCTAGGTGGCACTTGAACACGAGCAGGATGAGGGAAGTGTGAGCATCCAGGTGACAAACCCTGCAGGGCTCCAAGTGTGTGTTCCTGATTTCAGCACATCCTGCTTCCCCCTTATCTTCAACAGTGCTGCTATTCATATCTGTGCTGTGCAGGTTATGCAGATGCAAACCTTTGTTTGCAGCTTACTGTATTCTTCATGAGGTGTCATTACTGCCCACCAATGGCAAACACAATATTGGTGCTCTTCACAACTCAGTACATCAGCTTTGTCTCTTTGCAGCTGTTGAAATGGCTGGCACTGTGGAGAAAATGTGTTTGATCTAGGGAGGGATGTTGTAAAAAGCTGGATAATGAACTGTAAGTCTTGACAGTATTGCTGACTGGATCTGAGATGAGTAAGTTTCAGTTCAAAAGCCATCTGTCTGTCATTACAGAGAAGGGGGTAATGAAGAGCTTACCAGGTGCCCACCAAAGCTGCTTTATCACTCCTCAGCTTCTCAGGGGAGAGAAAATACAACAAAAGGCTCTAGAGTTTGGATAAGGACAGGAAGAGGTCACTCACCAGTTACCACCACAGGCAGAACAGACTTGCCTTGAGTAAATTAGTTAATTTATTACAAATCAAATCAGAGTGGTGTAATGAGAAATACAAGTTAATCTTAAAAATACCTTCCCCCAACTCATCCTTTCTTCCTGGACTTAACTTTATTCCCAGTTCCCTACCTCCTCCCTCCAGGTGGTACAGGAGGATGGAGAATGGGGTTTGTGGTCAGTTCATCACACAGTGGTTTTAGCACAGCTTCCTTCAAGGAAGAACTTCTTCCCCTGCTCCAGTGTCATGTCCCTTGCACAGGAGACAATCATCCATGAACTTCTCCACTGTGGTTTCTTCTCAGGGGCTGTCACAAACTGCTCCAGCACGGGGTCCCTCC